>JAOYSI010012456.1:0-24244 GCA_025775065.1 Hiodon alosoides | reverse complement strand
GTACAGCTTCAAACGTGTGGTCCGTTTCCTCAACCCTATTCCTCAGTACAGCTTCAAACGTGTGGTCCGTTTCCTCAACCCTATTCCTCAGTACAGCTTCAAACGTGTGGTCCGTTTCCTCACTCATTTCCTCTTCAAATGTTACCTTTGGTTCATCATCCCCCATTAAAGGGCTACAAAAGGGTTGGGTCTTGGATTTATTACTCAAAAACGGAAGAACAGTAAATTTCATAATATCTTCATGTAAAATACGCACAATACATTCCGATGTCCATCACTACAGCAAAAGCATAAGTTTTGACATCAAAATCAAGATTGACGCAAACAAAATTTCATTTAAACCAAGCATTCTTAAAATATAGCAAAGAATTATCAATAAAACAAAAAAATTTACCCCATGCAACCAGAAAACCAGTAACATATTAACAAGGTTTCCATATTAATTGTTTTAACGATAACCAACAGTAACATTCTCCTTTATATCTTTACATCTAAATTCATGAATAAGGCTGGAAATCGAGTAAATGAATATAGGGACAACCCTTTTTAACCTGTTTACAACGCTGCCCTCTGGTGAAAACTGAGCACTTACACCTTCTCTTGGACAGTGTTGAACTACATCGCCATCTATGGGCCACAAAGGGTTTAACTGCCAAATGTATCAAAATGACCAAAGCCTAATTTCTTATCAAGTCCTTACTTTCTTGTCTTTTTTGTTTTCCATCTTATAGTTGGATAATTATAATACACTTATAAGCGTCAAACTAAAAGTGAATGGTTTGTAAAAGTCTAGACCCACAACGTCTTGACAGCACTCTGATTCACCTTCCACTGGTCACCAGCCAGGACACCAGGCATCATGACTAGCTGAAGGAGGGTGAAGACAACAGACTGAATATATGAACTGAACGGTACCTACTGCAGGAGAACACTGCGTATAAATTCATCTTCGCCATGCCTGAATTGGTCTGGCACACGATGTTCCCGGCAAAGTCCAACTCAATTCATTAGGTGACCATTATCAAATATCCCAACTGATCATAAACATGTTTTCCTTCTGTTGTAAACAGATTAGTGCGCATGTGACCGCGCTTTACGGTAATTTCTAAAGGAAAGGCTGTTCTGAGAGGAGAAAAATGAATAACTAAATAAATAGAAATGGGCTGCATGTATAATACACTTCAAAGCCGCCCACCGGGCCCGGACTGCAGATGAAACGCAGAGAAAAACAGCAGGCCGGGGCCTCGCGGAGCAGACTAATGCACTAATGCCGTCTCTGGATTGCTTCCACGACGACGGTGAACACGGCGAGGGCAGGGCCCACGGGTGGATCCGGCCACATTTTGAATAAGTGCAACCGCGTGATGATTCCTGGAAAAGGCCCTCCCCCGACAGGCAGCAGGGCGGGGGGAAACAGGCCGTCTATTTGCATGCACCTCAGCCACCCTTTAAGCCGAAACGCTATCTTCTTGCTGGCCTCCTTAATCAAAATCAGCTCAATACTGTTAAACGGAGCGGTCGACCGTCGCCTGATGAGCTCAGCAAATGTTTTTGCGGGGAGGGTTGAAGGGAAAGCTGGCAGTCAGCAGCAGCAGACAGACAGTGGCGTGAACCGTGGAGAGCCGGCACTGGTGGCTGGGGCCGCGCCCGCCAGGGGTGGGAGTGAAAAAGCACTGTTCACGTTCAACGCTTCTGCTAACGGTTGCCAGACTGGAGCAGTAAAACAGCGTGCCTGGGGTCTGCTTTTCCTCTCTGACGTCGTTTACCCCCCCCCCCGCTCTCTCCACCCATCCCCTTGCCTGCGCGTAGGGCCCCCATTCACTGCCACGGGAGGCGGCGTACCCGTTCTGCAGAGAGAAAACTTGCTTTGCCTCCAGGGGGAGCACCGGGGCAAGAAAGGGGGGCCCTCAGACCCACCACGAGACCCACCGCGACTAAGTTTGGAGCGTGATGGGTCGGGTGTTGTCTTTTGCTGAGCGCAGACCCCAGAGCGGCCTCCACCCGGCGAAGGAGCGGGCCATGGGGCGGAGGCTCTGCGCACTGCTATATTTAGCTGTCCGTGGAGGCGGATGGCGCATTTCTCCCAGAAGCACCGGGGTGGCGCTTACGGCGCGGGGATGAGAGGGAGGAAAGAACAGGGAGTCTGTGCCCCGAGTCTGTGGCATGTTCACCTCCCACCCAGGCCCCCCAGCACACAAGACCCTGCAGAACCAGAGCAACACGGGCCGCTCAGCCACACTGCCGCCGATCCTCTGTCCGCACCAGGGCCGCAGTACCATCACTGACTGTAATAACAGCAGATGGGCGCCTTCCACCCCTCCCCCTACAGCCAAGACTAATCGATGCCTAGCACTGATTTGATTTAGATTAAACCTCGTTTCGTTCCGTTAATGTGGGCCGGACTGGAAAGCTTTGTTCCCTCCCCCCAGTGAAAGCAGATTATAAGACTCTCTCTCCCTCTCTCTCTGGACACAGTCGCTCTAATAAGGGCGGGGCGGGGCGGGTAGTGTTGGTCATATGGTACACACATACAAATCTGCTGACTGTGGCATCCATACCGGACCGGGCAAGGCGAGATGTCACTAGGAAGCTGGAGCTCTGTGCCATCGTTTAAAGATGGAGAAGGACCGAGGTTCGCACACTCGCACCGCGCAGGTTCATGGTCAGGTGGTCGCTGCTACTCGGTAGTTCATCTGTAATTACTCATCTGATCGATTTGCGACATTAAACCCCCACTCATTAGCTGGACCCTTTAATCGGACGCCTTGCGTCAGAAGGGACCGCACTCAGAGGAAACCGATCTTCCGGGGTATGGATTAAAGCGCTCCGGCCGTTTCCTGGACGCCAGGCTTTCACACCAGGCCCCAGGGACTCAACCTGCCTAATGGATGAGAAACACAAGCCCTGAGAGTAAGCATCCATGAGAGCTGATGGTGCAAGCAGGGCCTCCACTGAGCAAAGGGAAAGAAACAAACATCCATCAATCCAGCACACGGACAGTCTGATAGGCCCCTGCCGCCGCCCATCACCCCTTAAGCTGCAGGGTACGGCCAGGGATGCGGACACTCCCATCGTTATGGGCGGGACAACAAGAATCCGCGGCTGCTCATTCCCAACCGGGGCATTAGACAGCTGTACATGTGTACACGAACAGGACTGCTGAAAAACCTAGCACAGCCTCGTTCCAAAACTCAAACCTTCGCTAAAGCACGACGGTCGCTACAGGCCTCAGTTCAGACCAATAAACCGTGACAGCGAGCATGTGCGTGCGAGCGTGCACTTTAAGGATGTACATTTTACCTTCACCTTCATCCAGCATGCACAGTGGTGCAGAAGGAATGATACGGAGTAAAGCACATAAAATATGAACTGTATATAACGGACACGCACACACACACACGCGCGCAGGCACGAGCGAGCGCACAAAGACACACACCTAGTCATCTTTTAATTATTTCTGGCTGGGGGGAAAAGGGTTTTGCTTCTAATGGAGAGTACAATAGCAGACGATAAGTCAGCCCACTCACCCCACAGCGGAGAAAAGATGGCTTCTGAAGGGCAGAGGCGGCTAGTTAAAAAAAATAAAGACTGAAGATGACTCACAAAGGGTCCTTGTGTCAGACTGAAACACAGAGCAACGACATGAGCAGATCTCCCCATAATACACAAAACCATTTACTCATTCTCAGGCGTATCCTTACACGAGCCAATATAATATACATATTTAAAATGCAGCCAATGGTAACATTACCTGATCAATTATCAGAGCTGTTTGGAAGAGGCCGGAATAGCCTTGAGTACTAAGTGCACGCTCACACTCAAAGTGCAGGGAGAAACCGTGTAAATTTGGCCTGCTGATCCCAGATCTGTACTTGGGAGGCACCATTTCGCCAAAGCAGAAGAGAAGGAACAAAAAAAATAAAATAAAAAAAAAGATTCACCATGGCAACGAAAGACCCAGCAGTGCAGGGTTTGTGAGTATCCAGGAATGCCTCACAAAGGGCCAACCCCAAACTAGGGGACTGCCGGGTAACTGTCGTAAAAAGAAGAACAGCATCCAAACACCCAGAACATTCCAGGTCCGCGATTCAAAAGTGAAGGTGAGGCCATGGCTTTAAGCGCCAATATTCCCCAGCTGATCTGCATTCATTCAGCATTCAGTAACGCCATCATTCAAGTGCCCTTACATTGATCTTTACAAAGGCCAGGCGTAACTCAGAGCCCCACAGAACAGCTCTGCACAGCCGCACACCCCAACGCGATAAAAAACATCCTCAGGATGCTAGCTGAACATTGGCCAGTATTCCTCACACATCCCTGCTTTTGGGATCCAGGTTTGTACCACGCACACGCACACGCACACGCACACGCACACGCACACGCACGAGTATCCGGTACTAACCCACCCCTCCAGTCAAGCATGGCCCTTATTTTGCAACAGAAACCAAAACCCAGTCAATCATTTCATCAACATTCTGGCTAGCACTGGCTTTCGGTTCGTTAAAGGTTTACACAAGCCCGCCTCTGCTGTACACACTTGTGTCTCTGGAACCCAAGTTGCTTTTCAACATTCGTCAGCGGCAACAGCATCAATATAACCTTTGACCCCTGAGAAAATAAAAATGAAAGCGGATAACCAAGTCAGTCCCATAACGCGGAGAACTCGTCGGTCGCACATTTCAAGCACCGCTACCATCTGGGCCATCTGGGGAGCGGTAAGGAAGGGCTCTGATAACACCAGCACCAGGATATCAGCATCGGGTCTTCTGAGTGCCTCAGCAGGCTAAAATAAACCACCGCTCTGCCCCAAGAACAGAGAAGAAAATGTTTTGCCTTTAATAGGTAAAATACTACAGAACTCGTTAAGATTACAAACGGGCACAATGAAGACCCAAAACAGCCAAGCACAACACTGATGTAACAGAGTCGAAATGAAGTGGATCATTTTGTCCAGCCTGGTTTCCCCACCCCAGTCTCCTCAAACCCAAACTACTTGTCAAGGAACAGTAAGGCATCTAAATCCCCACACCTTTAATCCCAGCCGATAACGGGAAGCGTTTACCAACTAGTCACTCCTGTCACTATAGTGGTGAAACACAAACAAAAATATACTTTAATCCAACACGGACTCCCACATCACAGTGAACTGCAGGAGTATTTTACAGCACAGTATCAAATCCATAACCAGTGACTAACAGTTTGTTGGGTTACCAGACAGTATCAAATCCCTAACCAGTGACTAACCGTTTGTTGGGAAACCAGACAGTATCAAATCCATAACCAGTGACTAACCGTTTGCTGGTTTACGAGATTTTGCTCTTCAGCTCCATCTATGGTCTCTCAGCCTGATACAGAGAGAAGATAAGGCAGACAGGCTGTGTGTAGGCGGACAGCTAGTTCTGCTCTCGGCACGGGTCAGAAAAACTCCCCCAAATTTAAACGCCATAGGGGTTTCCTGTGTTCCAGAATGTATCACTTTTACTGCATGAATTTATTACTTTATTTCAACTTATTTACAAATAGTTAGGTCACATTCACGCTCTCCTTCACTTCCCACATGAGAAAGGCCAAATGTCTGCCGGAGATAGAAGATGTTGGCGATTGCTTTAGCCATGCAACCCCAGTCAGACCCTGCAGAATGTAAATACGACTCCTGCATAGCTTCAGAGAAAGAAAACTTGATAGTGTGGCAGAGAATTTCCCATCCCATGACCAAAAGATCACCTGCCTTTAGGAAACATGCATTATCCGTCTGATGCCAGGCTAATCAGGTCAACTCAATCACACTTCCGGCCCATTACAGTTTGACTGGGGTAATAAACCCGCCTCATTTGTTTATTCGCGGGGACTTTCCGTCCACGACAACATCAGGATCGGTGAGGTGGCAAGAAAACAGGACTCAAGAACGCGTTCATTTAAAAACACGGGGGACAAAAATCTGTGTGTGACGAGTACTTGGGGACGCGCTTTTCATTCGCTCACAGATGGGACGGGCTCATTCGCATAATCACATCCTCCCCGGCGCAGGTTTCGGATTCCGCTGGTCGGGGATCTGCAATGCAGGCGCTGGACTCAAACAGCTGCTAGGGCCTCGCATTTCCACATACACCAGCGGACAGCCAGGAGATTGTTTGCCATGGCGCTTGTCCAAAGGTTTTATTATTATGTACCATTTAGCGATTTGCGAGAACTGAGGATAGAGCTAGGATGAAGAAAAGAAAAAAAAAACACCTTGAGAGGTTTGGAAATGGACTACAGATGGGCAAGATCTGCAGTCCAGCACAACAAAGCCTGAACAGGCCACTTTTCAGCGATTGATAAGAATCTCGGGGTGCAAAACTCCCAGAAACAAATAATCCAGTGGAAGATTTAAAGGCCATTTATGTTCTCCCACCATCTGGGGAGAATCAAAGTTGACAGCCAACTTTGGGATGGATGGTTACAGTGAAAGGGCAAGTCTCAATGTTGCTATTCATCTCCCAACGGTTTAGGGCCTACAGGCGGGGCCACTGAGACGCTCCTCCCTGTGTGACTCTGGCTGAGCCAAACCAGCATAAGTGTAAAATGTTGTCAATCGGCTCTCCGTCTCCAGCGTCGTCATGAGTCAGGAATGTCACACACGCCCGGAGAGTGACCGCCTCTGCCAAACCCACAGTGCCGACGCACTCCTTGGAGAAGAGGAGGAGGGGACACTCACCCTACAGTGACGCCTGGCAAAATGTCAAACATCTGTGTATGACTTCACTTCCTGGGTCTTCCCTCTGGAAAGTATTAGGCCCTCCTCTCTGCAAATCATGTCAGACTTTTACTCAGAGGACAGCTATCCCTCATAACTGACATCCCAAGGCAGTCTGTAAACTGGGGCCATTCTAAATACTGTAGCTTAGTATGCCTTAAGCCAGTCCTACACATGTATAAAACTATTCAGGAATTGGACTTAATGCAGCTTGAGCATTTGTTTATGTGCCTGCGTACCCCAGATTTGGCAGCCATTACATATGTATTTATGCACGAATGAAATGGAGCAACACGCTTATAACACGCTTAAACAGCTGTGGAAACTCGTATTTTAGCACCCCCGCAAGCTTTTCCTGATTAAACAGCGCATGTATGATGCAGCAATTCACACAAGATAAATCTAATTATCCTATCAATTGTCCCAACTGGACACATAAACACAACAAATCCCCCCGACTTGATGAGGTATTCCAACACAGATGACAACAGGTCCACACGCCCGTCGTGAATTTTGATTGACTGGGGAGTTGGGACAGCACAGGCTGGTGTCAGCACCTCGTTACTCAGAATTATACTACTGGATGACAGAGGGCCTGGCTGAATTCCAGAGTGATGAATATGATATTCAGAGCCATGTTACATCTCCCCCACTGGGACATACAGGCAGGCCGATTAAGAGTACAGCCATGTTTTGCACTTACAGAACGCATGCACACACACCCCTGGTTGAGATTTGCCCAGGTGGCCATCACCTGTTCCAAGAGAACCAATTCCATGCAGGTCATAAATCTTTTTTTTTTATTTTTTTTTTATGTTCTTACACTACACCCCCCCCGTTTAGGGGGCTCAGTGGGAGTCACTTTACAGCGTACAGCGCCCATCTAAACCACCACAGCTGGCTGTGAAGACAATCCCTACCATGTTAAACAAAAGCCTATTCATTCTCTCCAAACAAAGACATATAGCTGTCTGCGTGCCAAAATGGTCAGAGTTTGGAAGAAGCGTCCGTCATGAAAAACGTCTCGCCGAGATACCGAAGGGCTTCTTTCACAAACGATGCCGATGCCTACTCCTATGAGTGGCAGACAGAATTTACCAGCCTTACCCCCTTTGAGAAGAAATAAAGGATTGTGGGGGATAAGAAAAAGTATGATTCCATCAGTCAGATTCTAATCTTCCTCAGTCTGCGATCCAGGGATGAGCCAGGCTTACACAGGACACAGATTCTCCACCCCTGTCAATCAGGACAGTCCGTTATGAGGGAAACGAATGAGAAGCAGGGCAACGGGTGCGAGAACCTCAGAAGGCTTAGGGGTGACCCAGCCAAGGAGCCCAGACCGCACGCTTCTCCATCACCTAACGTGAGCGGCTTCACAATCCCTCGTCCTGCCCGTCTACTGTGGCTCGCGGCCAACACTGCTGAGAGAAACGCCCGGGTTATAGCTGTGGCGTCTTAATCACGGGCACGTCGCAAACACCGCGCGGCATACGTTCAAACCTAAACTGCACGCCATCAGTTGTGCTGCATAAACAGGCCGAGACACAGCATAATGCAAACCACAGAAGCGCATCTATCGGCTGAGCTGCAGGCCTGAAAACCGCATGCCTGAAACATTCAGTCACCAGATGTGTGTAGCAGCAGTGTGAAGCACTCTCCTCAAACAGCATCCTTCACTAGATCCAGATGCGTATACACTAACTGACGTCAACTCAATACAGCATTGTACCATACCCATCTGAATAGCTGGGGATACAAATAAAAAATTTCTCAAAGATGCAACAGCAGTCTCTCTCCTGGGATTCGAGCTTTAGGCTCCTACATGACACCGCTGTTTCTGACCGTAGCGTCAAAAGGCCCAAAGACCCATCGTGAAAATGGCATTTCACTCTTTTTTTAGCCTGGTTTTCAAAGAATCCCGGTTCCTGTTGCTTCTTTAAATGGCAGGAGAGGTTACATAAACATTCATCCAATCTAGCTGTGGGCTGGCTGTCTTCCCTAGGAAAACAGTTTAATATCCGGTTCTGCACAACCATCTGCACGGCCTTACCATGCCCAAGTATCTCTCAGTTACACTGTGGGTTTAAGATGGAACTGGGAGACAGTAACAGGCTTGTTTCAGGCTGCAAGGGTTCCAAACCTATTTAACATATAGACCAAATTCCATTATTGTTATTATTAAACACATTCACTATGCACTTTACTAGGCTCTTCAGCACCAATTCTGCTCCTGGTATCGAAAAAGAGCATGTTGCTTAGAGCAGCCGAAATAACCAATCCATCAGCAGCAAGCTGCTGGGGGAAAAACAGCCGAGCTCGACACTGATGCCCATTTGCCATTATCCTCCCACTGTTCTCTCATAGCACAGAAAACGCTTCCTCCCACAGACTTCCAGTGCTTACATAATTCACTCACGCACCCCCCTACTGCCAAGTCCCTCCTCCCATCTCCCAGTACTCTTTATTTATACAACCTCTTCTCTGTGCCATAGAGGGCTGTCTTGTGCATCTGCACGGCGACTAAACCTTCCTGGCTACATAAAATCAGACATACAAACAGGGAGTGGCTGCTTTTTGGCACCAAATGCTAACCAGGGGAGCGAGGGATAAGGCACGGTGCTTGAGCAGTGGGGTCTGCATGGATGGTTATTAGGACCCCACAGCCCACCCCCACTAATCTGGTCACGCCATCACTCACAGAGGGCTATGTCCTGAGCCTGAGTGTTCATGCAGTCTGTGTGCAACATGACTGCTGAAGAGAGAGTGCAGAGCAGGGGGCGCAATTGCAACGCCTCTCTCCTGTAAAGGGGCAAATTTAGCTTCACGCCAACAGTGGCGGTGTTTAGCCTGTAGCGGACATTCCAGACACAGACGTTCAACAAGCAGGGTGCCATATCTGAGAAAACGGCAGCCGCGGGGACAAACTACGTCACACTGTGGGATAAAGTAACACGGGGGGGTGCCACGTCCTCAGACCTCTGACGACGACATTCGACGTCTGACACTAGCCAGGAATCCTTGGACTTTTGGCTCAGCATTTCAAACTCATGTCACGCCTGGAATGCCATTCAAAATAGTGCTCCTAAAGCACTTGATAAGCCAGTACATATCAGCCTGGCTTGATACAAATGAGCTAGGCCGTAGCTACGAAGCTCATCCCGGTCACATTCCAGTAAACTGCTTAGTGTTTTTTTTTTAAAAAGCTAAATTACTGGCGATGCATTTTTTAATGCAGTGGAAGCAGCAAACAGAGAACAAAGTGCTTTAATACAATGGCCTTAGAAACAAGGACGGGAGTTTGTCCAGAAACATCATGAAGAAAGAGAGGCACTCTACTGCATGGCATAGACCTCCCCAATCAGCCCCGCCACCCATCTCCACCCGTTGGAGCATTTGTCACAGACATTCCATGTGACCCGCCCTGCATTACTCCTCCAACAGGCAGGGCACAAGCATCTGTGGTCAACAACTATGTGCTCAGCTGCTGGGGTGTGGAGGAGGCAGGAGCCCTGCAAAGGCATGGCTTAGGCAGAGCAAGGCATGCTTTTCCTCTGCAGCGAACTCCGCCCACCGCAGGGATCTGCCCCCTGCAGACACCGAGACAATCCCAAAGGTGAACTGCCCACTAAAGTACCACCACTGGTCACTACCTTCATCCTTCCTTCCTGGAAGGAACAGAATCCTTCCATGGAACTTGTAGAACACGAGAGGTTCTCTTTGAATCATTACACACCACACAGATGGCCTCTTCTTGAGCAATGACACTCCAACTGCGAAAGCAGGCACCACAGCTTTCCAGCGTCACCTGCTTTTCCTCACGCTTCCGAGAGGGGGGAAAAAAACACACACAACCAAATGCAATAAAACAATAAACCATGAAAAGGCGTCACAAAGCCTGACGAGGCCACTTCTGGATGGGTCCCAGGGAGCCAGATTTCATTGCCCACCATACCAAACGTGAGGCCTGGCATTTAGGGAGTGGAGAAAACAGACCACAGAACACAGAACCTACGGTTCGGCCTTTTTTCAGTTCCTAGTTAGCAATGACTTAATTCCACTCCATGTTCTCAGCCCACTTACGATTTACACTAACAAAGAGGCTGCAATGGAAAGGTTGAAAGGAAACAGAAAATGGTACACCCAACTAATGGGCTCAGTGGGATCATTAATCGTGAGGGAGAGGCAAAGACAGCGAGACGGAAGGCTCATCGCCTGTCCCCCTGACACTGGCCTGTTCCACGGCTTTCATTCAGCTGTGGTCCATACACAGCTACACGTGTGGAGAACACTACACTTTCAGATGATCTGGGACGTTCTTTACACACTCTGAAAGCAGGGAGGAAATTGTCAAGTCCTGTTGTTGGGTAAATGATCGCATTGTAGAAAAACAGAGTTTAGGGAGGGGCAAGCGAGATAAAATCATCAAGGAGATGAAGAGGCAGGCGTGAGAAAGCAGGGAGTTTTCAGGAGCAACCAGGGTCCACCTTGGAAGAATTGTGTGCGAGTGTATAATACACAGAAAAGCTAATCTAAAGGTTGGCTGCGCTAACTGGTTTGCATTCTAGGTTTAGATCTGAGACACACAAATGTCAAACAAATTGGGAAGGAGTAGGGGGTCACATGAGTACTGAGGCGATCTTGAAGGCCAACTCATTTCAAATTTCAATTTCTGCCGCCTGACCAGGGAGCAATTAACAAATTCCTACTAAAGCGGAGCCCTTTTATGTGATCACCATGCTGCATTACACAATTGTGCAAATGACTGACCTGAGAGAGTGTGTTTAACGTGACTTACACAGTCAAGCAGCCAAGACGCGGCACAGCTGCAAGCTGCAGTGTTACCACATGTGGGAGGGTGGTGGGCGGGAGCCGGTTGCTTTCACCAGGCGGAGTCACCATGGAAACCACCCCATTGGCAGGTGGAGGATGCATGTAGAACAGTAAGGGCAAACTTTAACCATGTGTTGGAGGCCTGAGCCTATGACAATCTGATGGAGATTTATACCTCTGAGAAGGACAGCATAGCCCACACTTGTCTTTCAACTTCACCGCAGTTCAAAGAGAAAAGCGTTGATACAGTAGTAGCGTACATGTGGCCTCAATAGGGAAAAGAGAATGTATAGTTTGTGCATTACAAAGGCTCCATTGTGGAAATTCCTCAAACGGCTATGGTGGTTGGGTAGGAGCCAAGAAACAGACACCAGAAAAAAGCCGATCCCCAAAGCCTCAAGACGAGGCCGTGCTCCAGAGACCCCGCGCTGCGTTTCCTGCTCACAGCAACACTAGGATAAGCTAACTCGCTCGTTTCTCAAACTCTAGCTAGCCTTCATTCTGTGTCCGCTTTCACAGAACCAGGACACGGGCCATGCAGCCCATTTACCCTCGGCCAAAGGAGCCAGGAGAGATCCTGGCCAATGAAAATACACTCAGTGCTCAAAGCACTTGCATAACTGACTCCAGCTTCATTGTGTTTTCGTCTATTTGCTTTAAATAAACACATTTTCCAAGTGTCCATCTACCACATTAGATGATACGGAAGAACAATACCTTTACCCACATTGCATAATCGTTAGGAAAAGTAGGACAAAAACAAACCCCCAGCATGTGGTTAAAATCCTTGCTCATCATGCCAATGCACACATGTATGAAACCTCTCCTCGGGTTACGGTACGCCCAGGGAAGTATTAAACCCTAGTATTCAGGTAGTGTCACTATTTCAAGCCCATAGTTCTACCCTTGAACCTTGACATTTCTATAAATAATTAGTAGTAAACAGGAGAGACCCCTTCCCAAAGCCCTTAATTCCCAAAAGGGTCATCTTGCACAAAGGCACATTACAAATTCTTATTTTGGACAGCCACTTCATGCAACTAATCTTCTGTCCTAAGTTTACATAAGCCTCTCATCAGTAATGAAAACGTATATTATGTCTGCCATGTCAGCCTGTGCAGGCGCAAGCACACTGTGCTTCTGTAAGCTTGCTGCCCTTGGTTTGATTTACTCTGCACTCAGAAGAAGAGATGAGCAGTTTCGCATCTTGCCGTTTGGATCTCAAGCAAGGGTGGAACAATGTTGGTCAGCCGCCCAGGGGAGAGGATAGGAAACTTCCTCCAGGACATTACGTCCCACCCAACAGCGGGAGGAGAGGCAAAACAGATGGGTCTTCACATTGCCAAGTTTTCCCAGAGCACCCATCGCATCTCCTCATCGCTGCCGTACCAAATTTAACCTCAGGACAATGGCAGGGTGCTCCCATTCAGTGTCCTGTACGCAATACCTCATTCAGCAGAAAGCAAGAAGACAAGCGTTCCCCAGACAACACCCCATTATCTCACCAAGAACACGCAATGAGAAAGTCGCTCTGGATCTGTCCGGGCGTCACGCGTGGGCCGAAGGCTAGGGACGTCGGGTGGGAAATCGAGCCGTGTCCGTCGATCAGTGTAAGCCAAACAGGTCAAGGACGCTGCTAAGAGCCTGGGTCGACATGAAAAACAATCCACCCACAAATCAACCCCCCTTTAAAATTTTAAATGAGCCACTTGCTTCATAAGGCTGTCATTTAAAACCATGCAAACCATATGGGTGCTGGATACAGTTACAGTTGCCACGGCCGGAGGGATTCAAAGACAGCGTTTGGCTGTCCAACAGCTCACCAATACCAGCCATCTCCAGTGGTACGTCTAGATTAATCCATATGAAAAATTTGTATACAACTTCCTCTGAAAAGCAAGGGTTTTATCAAAGGGTGGCGATAAACAGCATCGTATAAATTTTGGTGAAAACATTGTTTTTTTCACATGGAAAAACATTTTATTTTCAACAGAGAGCAGCGATTACACTAGGCTCCAGTATACCAGCTGCATTGTGGGTAATATTAATCAGTGGACGGTCGGCATTCATCCACGGTTGAACATGAATCTGCTCCGCTTCACGGACGTCGTCTCGCAAGTTGTTCAGCATCTGTGAGAAAGCCTGACCCACGGGCCCTCATGCTGGCAATTTGTAACCTGTGGTCACTCGGAGTTGTGCTAATGTCAAGAGATCCAGTCTCGAAGATATCTATGCAGTTCTCTGTGGGATTATGAGCCATCTGACAGTCGCTGGACATGTTGGGCAGTGTCGAAAACAACCCTCAATGATCCATCCGGCAGGTGGGACATTGTGGGGAGGTGGTGGGGTCACAAACGTTGGTTCCTTCACGCCCCAGAATTTTACCGCACAGGCCCAAAGCTCTCCGACTGGGCCCTACAGAGCCTCAAGAACATGACGCTACACCTTGGTTTCAGAGACACTGTCCGAGGGCCCTTTCCTGGCGACACTGTGGGAAGAGGAGATTATTTATGGGAAAGAACAACTCTGGGGAAAACGTTTCCCAACTTCCCCACAGTTCATACGCCTCCAACTCTTGGCTAACCAGCAACTCAGCTTGGCTCTAAAATAATCTGCAGCATGAACAAGCCAACGAAAATTTATCTTTCTTAATAGAGGGGTTCTGAACCTCAGCAGACAGGCTGGAACAGTCCAAATGCTGGCATAACCGGGGACGCCAGTCAGCTGAGCAGTTCCACAACTATGGACATGTCTCAAGGAGAAGCTGGAGTTTAGCTAATCCAACCGCCTGCTAAGCTCAACAACCCCACGGAGGTTGTTTTTTAATCAAAGTGAGGTTCACCAGTAACAAGGGATTCTGGGATCCGACGTGGCTAAGAGGAGCACAGCTGTGAACGAAAGCACACTAACGGCACTTTCTCTGGCCCCACCTGGACAGAGTGAAGGCGGGTCAAGGGGTGGGGCTTAGTTTGAAACAAAATACTTCCATATGTGCCACGGTTCATCTGGGCCCAGCTTTCCCAGAGAACATCCAGCCGCCGCCTCCTGCCCCTTGGCTAGCCAGACCCGACACACAAATCCCACACTGGAGGCAGCCAATCCTCATGCTTAATTCAGTCCCAAGGTCAACGAAAAACAACGCTGGCCTCCACTTCCTTTTTCTGGGCAGTCTTCACAATGCGCAAAGTTTGCTGAAGCTACTGGCTGGGCTTCAAAATGTGCAACTGCTACTCTAAGTGTTTACAGCAACGTGTTCTGACCGCGCGAAGAGCAATCTGACCCCCCCCCCACAGACACGTGACTTACTACGGGCTCCAAAAAAACCACACTGGAATTTACTACAAGCAAGTCGAGAGACCTGCCATCGCTGCCCTGTTAACACTCCCCTGCTTTAGTGTTGTCAGTATCACAGTGAACACCAGGCCAGGGACATCCCAGTGTCTGCTAGACCACACACACACACACACACACATTCCCCCACATGTAACTGCTTAACATGGGTCACGCCTTGCTCTGCAACAGTTCTTTATCAGCTTCAACACTCTCACTTCAACCAGCTGAGATGTGCCTGTTCTTTACACATTCGGCCGTGAAAAAAAAATGGGCATTGTAACATGGCAGGATCTAATCCCCCTGAAGGTTAATTCAGCCTGGTGTGGCGGGACCATTGGCAGGCGACTTTCTTGAGACTGAATTCCGGAATCCGTCAGGAAATAGCAGCTGAAACATCCACAAAATGCCTGGAATGCCAGCCTGGCGTGGAGACGGAGAGGTGCTCTGCCCCGCCTGCTGAGCTAAGCCCCCCACCCCCCCCTCCATGGACCATGTGGTCTTCACCTGTTTTTCCACTAGGACAGCTGTCCCCACAAGACTCCCCACCCCCCAACCCAGACACCCCTCCCCAATCAATACAAACAGCCCAGCCCCGCGACTTCCTCGCTCGCTCAGAGCAACAAAACCAACCACCTCTCTCTACTTGTCCATCTGCTTCTCAGGACTCCTTGTTGACCTCTCCAGAAGAAAACAGGAAACTTGCCCCCTAACCACCTCACCGCCATGTCCGCCTACCCTAGTGTAACACAGTCTGGTCAGAGAAATTAGTTATTGGCCACGCCCAGATTAACAGTTAGTGACGATGATGGATGCACACTGTCTGCAGGCTTGACTGGTTGCTTTGTACAGTGAGGCAGTGTGATCATTCCCACACCTGGCTTATGGACGACAGTATGACCAACCATAGAAAATACCAAGCCCGTTGTACAGTGACACGGCTTTTGACGTTTATGCTTCAGGTTCAGATGAGGAACCCTGGAATCACAACAACACGCTCAGTGTGTTTCCCTGCAAGGCAGCGTGTGAGCCAAAGCGAACAATTACATCCCAGAGGTAGAAATGGGTGGGACAAGGAGAAACCCTCAACAATGCGAGATAAGACAGCAGCCCCTGCAGACAGAAACGTCTAAAGAGCTCAGGTCCCGTTTGGCCAAGGAAGCGATGAGTGGTAACTGACACAGCTGAATACTCTACACAGAATGCCAAAGACAAAAAAATGCTGTCCATTAATAAAACATGCAAAGTTTCATTAGATTTTATCAACTTTGTCTGAATTATTGTTAAAATGGAATTCCCACAGATGTGAACCGAGAAAACCAGTACATTTTCATCAGGGGAGCATGAACTAACAGATGCTCTTGTTTTAAAAATTTCTAAAATTATAATGCAGTGTTTTTTTGCAGGGTGGGATAAATTCCACTCACTGCTTCCTGTTGATGTATGGGAAACGGAAAAGAATCTGCCACAGCCAGACCCACCCACGTTTAAAAGCAAGAGAGGGGTGACAAACAACAGGGAGGGCTTCTTATCAGCTGGGCCCGAGATCAGGGGAGAGAGGGCCAGCAAGTCCAGTTTCACTCCATCTGCAAACCGAAGGGAGGGAGCTGGGCAGTCACGGTGCAGACCATATCTCAAACCTAGCAGAGCAGTTACAGGTGACCAGCTCCAAGACTGCACCAACGGGTCAATGCAGCAGGGTCAGAAAGGACGAAGACGAAAAGGAAAAATAAACAAACAGATAAAAATAAAAACCCTTTTCACCATGTAGGAAGAAGGGTGAGTGCATCTAAAGAAAGAGTAACACATGAGAGAGAGAGAGAGAGAGAGAGAAAGGGCAGGTGAAGCAATGTCGGTTATCGCCAAGCAGAGGGCTCTATATTTAGCCATGCGCCGGCGTTCAGAAAATGCACTGGTTTCTGTCGCACTGTCCCATTTTTCTGGCCTGCTGGCCGTCTTCCAGAACGTTCCGCCCTCCTGCTTCCGGTGCACAGGGGGGTCCCAACCTACAACAGTGGCCTGGACGCATGGATGGAAAGTTCCCACAAAGCAAGAGGCGCCAACCCAGGCAAATGCCAAACCGAACACATAGCCCACACACCAAGCCCAGGTAGATGCACGGTTGACATGCAGCCCCCATGCCAAGTTTAGACAACACACAGCCCCAATGCCAAGCCCAGACAAATGCCCAGCCTACACAAAGACCACATGCCAAGCCCAGACAACATGCAGCCCCAACGCCAAGCCCAGACAAATGCCCAGCCTACAGACAGACCACATGCCAGGCGGAGTAGACAAATGGCCTGCCAGGCCCACATGCCAGGCCCAGAAAAACTAATTGGGAACTGCATCTGAATGCCAAGCCAAAGGTTACAGGGGGCTTGCAGAAAGACATTTCCTCTAAACCATTTAATGAATAAAAATAAAGACTGCTGTGTCCTGCTGGCCTAGGAAAGCTTCTGAAAATACCAGCAGATTCCTGCTCATTTGGACCAGGGCAATTAAAAGGACTTTCCTGGTCATCACCGCTCTCAAGGCAACTTCTTGGTTTGTTTTTACATTAGTCTGAGAAACGAGAGAAATGTGTTACACCAAGTGTTGGAAGAAAATATTCAGCCTACACAAACGAAAGCCATGAGAGTTTATTCTTCCAACACAAATGCAGTTTTGGCTTCTCCAAAAGCAGTCGGGCACCTCAGACTCTGAAATGTGGGCGGGGCCAACAAACATGTAAAATAAGCACATTAACCATCAATGATGGGTTCATCTCAGTCATTGTTGTCATACATGCAGCTACAGCTAAATTCTCCCACAAAATACAATAAAGAAATCGCAAAGACAGAGGGAGGGGCCGGCCGCTAAACCCCAGCGCCATTTTAAACCCTAAACTGCAGCGCCGCTTTAACTGCTAAACCATGGTGCCCTTTTAACCGCTAAACCATGGTGCCCTTTTAACCGCTAAACCATTTTAATAGGCTCCATATAGACAGCAGTCTGCTGATGAGGAACTGGAAAGCTCATTCAAGGGCAAACTATCTGGGCAGAGCTGACAGAGCAGACCAACAGATAATTCTGACATGTCAGATTTCATGTCAATATATTAAACTGGCAATAGCAAACTGGTCAAAACAGACACAAAGTAGTACCTCAAACCTCAATGTTAGCACAAGCCCCACAGATTTAATGCTGATCTCTGCTCACATGTCATTTACCTTTATCAGATGTCAGTAGGTATTAACGACAGAGGAATGCGGTACTGTTCCCCAGTATAAACAACACCGACTGTCACGTTCAGAAACCCGGCCCTGCGAGTGCTCTTAGCAAGCTACAGTTTTCCTCCCAAATCAAGAAGCTAAACAGGTTCTCCAAAAGGAACAATCAAGAAATGCTACCCGGTGCCAACTGCTGTGGCGAGAAAGTCCCATCCCCCAGTTCACAGAACCTACTTCAGAGAGAAAGTAACCCGGTCATTAAAAAAAACCCGCAATGCCCGCTTCGTTAACAGGAAACCAATCCAAACCTGAAGGCACCTTCCAGGGAATTCAATCAAATCCCATGCAGTGGTTTTTACTTTAAGATTTCCCAAGCTAAATGCTAACGCTTAAATTTAAAGCCGTATGAAATATTTGCATTGACACATATAGCAGAGTCAATTTTTTCCCCGTAACACTTCTTTTTTTATTTTGAAACATAACAATAGCAGTCAAGCATTTAAAAAAAATAAAAAGAATTTGGACAAATTCTACAAGAACACAAAGCAGAGGCAAAGAGAGGAGACGGCGAGCAAACCAAATAACCAAATAACTCCACGGCCCCCTCACAGGCTCGGCCCGGGACATTTCACCACAGAAAGCCTAAATACAATGTTCATGGGGAGCATTTGTCCTCAGCATCCTGAGGAAAAGTTCTGCCAGAACTACAGAAGTGGCCTTCGCCCATCTAACCCATTGTTCTACAGGGGGACAAACCTTTCACTTGACAGCCCCGCGGAGCCATTTGGTGACACGCTGACGACAAGTGATTCACAGGTTCATGTCATGCTAATTTCGTCCCTTCCAACAACACATGAATGAGAAAATTGAGTGCTATTCATACAAACCCCACTGTGTTTCCCTGGCAAGATGGTCACATCTGAAAGCATTTCACACATTGCAAAAAGCTCAACCTGTTTTTTTTTTTCTCAATACTTAACATTAACAGAATCTTAATGTTTTTAAGGGTAAGTTACGGAAAGCCTTGATACAGGTCATGTAGTAATGCATTAGTATTTGATCTCCAAGCATCCTCAGTTTACGAAACACAGAATCATGGGGCTAATAGGCCCATTAGTGAAATCATGCAAGACACTCCCTGTCTAGACCTACACTACTCAACCCTGGCCCTCTCCAGGTGGGTTTGCAGCCACCTGTAATGGTTTATTTGGAGTATTTTATCTGGATTAGAAATAACATCACCAAGAGAAAATTAGATGTTCACAATGGAACTGCAGGCTGCAGGGACCCGGGTTGCATTGCCCTGCTCTGGACTTTTACAGTACAAAAAGAAGGTTGCATGTTCCGTTTCTTTTGCCAACAGCATGTCTCCAAAATGAGCCATTTTCTCCAGAGCTGTAAAACGCTGAAGGTCAGACCAAACTCATATATTGAAGCTACAACAGGGATTAAAGAAGCTGTGAACATTAAACACACATACATAAATACATACACATACACACATACACACACACACATAAATACATATATATATCCGTGCCACGGTATGCTAACTTTAAGAAGAGAAATTTGATTAAACCAGAATGCAGTTTCGTAGTCTCTGACACAGCTGCTATGAAACGCTGATCGCTGTTGCTAAGCGTCCCCAGCAGGCCAAAGCCTTTCTGTTTTGAAAAGTGCGTGGTACGGTTTCCTCTGGCGAATGTTTTGCACTACAGCATCCCATGCTTCCTCTTAGGGCTAACTTGGTTAGTGCGTTACCCCTCCCTAATGGCGTGTGTTGTGTCAGATTAATGTGAAAGAGCCGCAGCCTGGACTCGCTCCGACCGCATTAATGCAACGCTGCAATGCTTTACTCCCGAGAACCAACTGCATCGGGCCACTACAGGCAAACAAAACTCGATGGCACACATACAGCCGCCATTAGAAGCGCATACGATGACACATTCCTAACGGAGGATTATTCCTTTTATCATGTATGACATACATAATTATCAGGGCGCGGGAAAATGCAAAACGCCAAAATTGGTGGGAAAGAGGTTGGTAAGGGTCGTTGATGAGGCGTGTGGTATTCGGTAACTAGTTTGAGACAACATAAATTCGAGTTACGGCTTCGTTAGTGCCTTCACTATTAATTATCGCAACATAAACGCGATCCAAGTCACACTCAACAAAGAACGCTGACGCCACTAAAGCAATATAGTGCGGTCATTTCACCACGAATATAACTGACCGGATAACTAAAACGTAATCTTTCTACCTACGCGACGTATTTAAATAAGATTCGCCGACTACATAACGAAACCTTCCCATCAAACCCGTTTAGGTCAATATTGTTTAATCTCTTTATGATAGGCTACATCAACACGAAGCGGATAATTTGCCGCAAAAAACGTAACTGTAAAAATCATAAATTATACCATTAGACCATTATACCGAGTTATTATATGCTATATCTGCACGACCACGCCTGTTTGCATCCCGGAGTCCCCTGAGTCCGTACTGTACCGCTACCTGTTATGAAAACCTCCATGTTGCCGTGGTGTATACAGTGCGTACATGCAAATACGTGAAGATTCCCAGTAATGTATTCAAACGTGAAGAAAACATAGTACCGTTAGACATCTTCCTCCTTCTCCACAATTTTAACGTAGGCAAAAAAAAACAATTCATGGAATAGAGCCACTTGTTCCCTGCGGCAAAGGTTCCATGACAGACGGATACATTTTTTAAGCCCGACAAAAATCAATTTAGGCTACCAGACCCATCCCATTCCCATTCGGATTCCCCGTAACAATTGCTACACAAATCCAATAAACCCAATCTATTGCAACAGTTTTTAGCGGTGCTCGGCTATTTATTTAATTGGTGACACCTTAAACCACAATTAGGATAGATTCGACGTAAACAAACGTCTTTTTTTATTACTGTTTTTTTTTGTTTTTTTTTTTACTCACCGGTCAAATGCTGCCCAATGAACTTCACCGCGAAGGAAACCTAGGATGATGACCCAAGTAGGGGCTGGATGAAAACGCAGAGTGAGTTGAAGAATCCGCACTGCCTCCTTTACTCCAACGACTCCACCAACTGCTGCACTGATTGGGAGGGGCGGAGATACAGCGCCACAGCATTGACTGACGTGAAAGACTTTCGCGCAGGGCAGATATAGGCAAAATTAAAAACCGGGGATATGGAAACCTAATTTGAAACCAACAATACTAACAAACCCAATTCACTGCTAATTGAAAATAAAAAGAGAGAAAAACACGCCTATAAAATACGGCAGTCGTATGAAATGCCATCTTGCATTTTGCCAAAAGTATTTTTCAAACTGCTTTCCTGATTTCCAAGAAAGAATTGGACGCTGTAATTTTAAAAATAACATCAATATTTACGCATGTGGAAATATGTAATGGTTTATTGTATACGTATCATTATAATTAAAGTTTAGTGTCCTGGTATTAAAGAAAGTTTATCGCTGTCAGTGACAATGTTTACCTGCCCAGTGAATCAAGTAAGAAAAGTTCTGGTCTTCGCCGTTGTACAGGAGACAGATATATTGGGAAATTGGTGCCGCAGTAGTCGGACCAATTGTTTAAACTGTACACATTGTATTATCAGTTCGAGTAAATACCAGATGTTGACATGTTATCAATAAGAAAACCCATTTCCATGGTTTAATTAATACACATACAGAACATGAGTAAAATGCGATACCTGTTACTACAACGTATTTACTTGTATATCCACAGATATATATCTAACACTTTAACAATGTCGAATTGACAAATATACAGAAAAATGCATAAAAAGTTGTCAGAGAGGTTGAGTTGTACCAGTGAGTAGAAACAATGCTTTACATGTTTTCCCTGTTTAGATGAGTAATAAAAACTGCATTTGCACTGCGAAGGCCTTCTCGTGCGCACTCGTATTAATCAATAATGAATGACTTTAATATTGAGGAATACCAAATGTATGGAAATCTGGGGAGAACTTGACAGCTGTCGATGGAAATATAAACAATGGCGATGCAAGTAGCGATCTAGCAGTAGCTGTTTCTGTATTTAAATACATAAAATGATCATTTCACTGCTGTATCCCCCTGATATTAATTCTGGACACGGATAGTGCCGGTTTTAGAACAGAATTCTTTTCTTCGTGACAAAAGTTGCATTAATCGGATGCATTCCAGGTCAGGTCAATCCCCTGTGCCTTCCTAAGGTTCCTTTACATCATTTCCCAGTGCAACAGGAAATAGCATGCGTTGCAAACATGTGTTTGGTTTATTGGGGTCAATAGAGACTTGTATCATATGTATCCACACAAACCATTTTGCAGTTTCACAGATGCGGAAATCACAGACTAGGCACCTGCTTAGTATTAAGGAGGGTAAAACACCAAAATATTGGTGTTAAATATGATGACAGTAAAATGACAGTACCATGTGATACTATATTGTAAACCCCAAATATAAGTATTTTGAAGAAGTAAAATCATAAATAATAGATTTATTTAAGTTTTAAACCAAGATACAGAATTTTCAGACAAGCCAAACAAGAAGAACGAGTCGGATGCAACGATATAAACAGTCTGTAAAAGTGTAATTCCTACTGCCTTGGGTGAAAGCAGCATATAGCATCCTACCACCTTCCTATCTCAACTCCTAAAACCTGTAAACAATGCCCACAATGGAGGGCCGCACCTGTTCATTGGACACCTCCGGGACTCCAAGCCCAACATTTTTTTACTGCACAAACTACAACGACTACATTGTTACTAATACTAATCAAAAATTCATATTAGTGAACTGGTTTTCTACATAAATGCTTCTTAATGAGCTTGTTTGTTACAAAACAAAAATAGATTAACATTTTAAGATAAAGATACTTTAAGATAAAGAGATGCTGAACTCCCTACCACGCATTGTAAAATAATGGGCGAGCTGTTGAACACAATGCATGCTGAAGTGTAGGCCCACGCTGTCATCTGACCGTATCAAAGAGGACAGCAGCAGCTGCTGTCAGAATGTCTCCAGTGTAGGTCGAGGCATGGGGCACACTGGTGTCAGTTGTGGGCAGGGCTTATTGCTGTATGTGCGGACATGCGTCAATCAAGGGGTTATTGCTGTATGTGCGGACATGCGTCAGTCAAGGGGTTATTGTTGTATGTGCGGACATGTTTAATCAAGGAGTTATTGCAGTATGTGAGGACATGTGTTAATCAAGGGCTTATTGTTGGATGTGCGGACATGTGTTAATCAAGGGGTTATTGCTGTATGTGAGGACATGTGTTAATAAAGGGCTTATTGTTGGATTTGCGGATATGTGTTAATCAAGGGCTTATTGTTGGATGTGCGGACATGTGTTAATCAAGGGGTTATTGCTGTATGTGCGGACATGGTTAATCAAGGGGTTATTGCTGTATGTGCGGACATGGTTAATCAAGGGGTTATTGCTGTATGTGCAAACATGCGTTATTCAAGGGCTTATTGTTGGATGTGTGGACATGCGTCAATCAAGGGGTTATTGCTGTATGTGCGGACAAGCGTCAGTCAAGGGCTTATTGTTGGATGTGCGGACAAGCGTCAGTCAAGGGGTTATTGTTGTATGTGCGGACATGTTTAATCAAGGAGTTATTGCTGTATGTGAGGACATGTGTTAATCAAGGGCTTATTGTTGGATGTGCGGACATGTGTTAATCAAGGGGTTATTGCTGTATGTGCGGACATGTTTAATCAAGGAGTTATTGCTGTATGTGAGGACATGTGTTAATCAAGGAGTTATTGCTGTATGTGCGGACATGTGTTAATCAAGGGGTTATTGCTGTATGTGCGGACATGCGTTAATCAAGGAGTTATTGCTGTATGTGCGGACATGGTTAATCAAGGGGTTATTGCTGTATGTGCGGACATGCGTTAATCAAGGGGTTATTGCTGTATGTGCGGACATGCGTTAATCAAGGAGTTATTGCTGTATGTGCGGACATGCGTTAATCAAGGGCTAATTGCTGTATGTGCGGACATGGTTAATCAAGGGGTTATTTTATGACAATCTTCCATTCAGGGGTTATTGTGTTATTGCACCGGCTTTTGAAACTATCATGATCATCAGCCCAGAGCCACAAGACTAGTATTCAG
>JAOYSI010012446.1:0-39838 GCA_025775065.1 Hiodon alosoides | reverse complement strand
TATATTCATATTTTTAAATGCAATGAAAATTCATTACAATCAATCATAAGTAATGAGTACATTATGAACTGCATCAAAAATTATTTGAGACACAAATATTATATTTGGTTGGTTCAGTGTCTATGCCAATGTCACATGGATCAGGCAAGAACTTTCCCGTTAGTTAAGAGGCTAGGTTCATCTGAACCTTCTACCGCTACGAAGTCCGTGTCCGCTACTGCTTACGTCATCGTAACCCAAGAGTACCCCCGCACTCGCCAACGCTGCATCATTAGGGATTGAATGGGGGAAAACAACCGTCACACGGAAGCCCTTCACGCTAAGTGACAAAGTGTGGTTTGTGTCAGCTTTGACTAGAACTGGGGCTCCGTACACCCACAATTAGCACCTGTGTGAAGTAGGGTGAAGAGTGCGAACCTAGGAGGCTTGTCGCATTAATGTTTGCTTACAATGCTCTTTGAAAAGAACTTATTAACTGCCATAGCAACTAATGGCTGTGGAAATGCCACAAGAGCAATTTCTAGGAGCTGCATAAAAAACATCGAGCACATAAAAGGGTCAACCTTTCACAGCGCCAGCCCCAACACTCTCTTGCCTGTTTTTTTTTTTATGTTGGGGCAACATTTTGGAGGAGCTGAGCTGCTGGTCAAGGTCCAGGTCTGATGTCTGAGGGCTTTTTGTTCTCAGGTCTTTGGTGCAGGTGGGGAGAATTTAGCTTTCAAATCTGATTTCAAAAGCACCTAGCAATTTCACTTGACTCTTCATCACCTCCAGTCTTCCACACACGCACACACTTGCACACACATACACACACACACACACACACACACACACACGTCCCTAAACACTCCCAAGGTCTCTGTCAAATCCAGGCACTTGAAGTGAGGTCAAACTGCTCCACCCCAAAAGAGGAATTCAAATGCATAGTCTTGCCAAGTTCATAAGTGGATTTGTGACCCCCCCCCCCCCCCATGTGTATTCTGCCTCATAGGTCAGAATTTACAACACAGGAGAATGTGCCACTGACCTTCATTGTTGAGCACAGCTCGTTGCAATAACAGACTGAGTGTAACATCATTTTAGGATCTAAGGAATGACCCTCCCACTAAAAAATAAATTAGAAGGTGAAGAAGACTCCGTTATTCCTAAACCCATGCAAAATGCTATATACAGTGTGTACTCATAGAATAATTACAGATAATATATCATATCTAATTATAAAATATATATCATATCTACATGGTTGAACACCAAAACAATAATGGACCTTTTTTATCTTACTTAAAATTTGACCTATGGTGTTATTTCAAGCATGATGACACTTATGAAATTATGGCCACATTAATTACGGTCCTCTTGAAATGCCCATTTAACAATTTATACGTTTTAATAGATAAATTAAGAGTAATTAGCCGGGACGGAACGCCAGTCCATCATAGGTTACATAGTAGGGACGCCAGTCCATCACAGGGTACACCCACAGCGGGACACCAGTCCATCACAGGTTACACTCAGAGCGGGACGCCAGTCCATCACAGGGTACACTCAGGGCGGGACACCAGTCCCTCATAGGGTACACTCAGAGCGGGACACCAGTCCCTCATAGGGTACACTCAGGTCGGGACGCCAGTCCCTCACAGGGTACACTCAGGGCGGGACACCAGTCCCTCATAGGGTACACTCAGAGCGGGACGCCAGTCCATCACAGGGTACACTCAGGGCGGGACACCAGTCCCTCACAGGGTACACTCAGGGCGGGACACCAGTCCCTCATAGGGTACACTCAGAGCGGGACACCAGTCCCTCATAGGGTACACTCAGAGCGGGATGCCAGTCCATCACAGGGTACACTCAGGGCGGGACACCAGTCCATCACAGGGTACACTCAGAGCGGGACACCAGTCCCTCATAGGGTACACTCAGAGCGGGACACCAGTCCCTCATAGGGCACACTCAGAGCGGAATGCCAGTCCATCACAGGGTACACTCAGGGCGGGACACCAGTCCATCATAGGGTACATTCAGGGCGGGACACCAGTCCATTACAGGGTACACCGAGGAGGAGATATCAGTCCATTACAGGGTAGGAGAAAGACAGACACAGAGACTCTCTCGCACACAGCGAGACAATTTTGGAGTCACCATCGACTTAATTCGGCAGTACATGGAGCGTGAGAGGAAACCCGAGCGCCCGGAGGAAACCCATGCCAACACAAGGAGAACTTGCCAACTTTGAACAGACAATGGCTTGAGCTGGACTCAATGTCAATGAAACAGTTTTGACTGCCTCTTGAAATTCCATCGGAAAAGGTCACATTTTAAGAGTGATCAAAAGGTAATTAACTCAGAATGACAAACGCTGATGATGGCTTGTACATTTTCACATGACAATATGCAATGATAATTCCATGTTTTGCAGTGATAATTAAGGCACACCAATGTAATTATATGGTGAACATGGGCCAAGTAATGCAGGATTTTCCCACTGCAGAGTAGTAAGGCATAACAACATGGCAGAACTGGCTCCTAACCTTGGTACACAAAAGACCAGCTATAACCTGGAATGCGAAACACTCGGCAGAACAGGAAATTACTTATCAGATCTGGGCTTATTATGTGAGCATGCCAAGCATTCGCGTTTGGGTAGTAGTAGATACTTGTATCTCTTTCAAAGTAATTGTTGAGGGATTTACAGCGCAATAACACAGAGGTGAGCCTCAAATTCCTTTCCACGACCGTAATCGAAACGAGTTCAGACTCAAGAGTCAGAGCTTTTAAAGAGTGTTGACTTAACGGTTGCCCAAAGGCACACAGCTATGAAACGTGTGTCATCTTCAGATTCTGGACATAACACGGAACTAATAGCTTTCTCCCTTTGCACAGTTTCTGACATGCTGTGGCTGTACACAAATTCTTTAGGTTGTAAAGCAAAAGCAATCCAATGCTTCGATTGTCTGACCCCCGCCAATACACGCTGTTCTCCACTCTGACCGCACCCACACAGGGGGGCAGTATATTTATAATAGCAGGCTGCGTATAATTGTGAAGTTTCAAAATCCAATAACGCGCAATAATTTAGTGCAGAATGAGTCCACTAACATCGGCAGTGTCAGTGTTTTCTGGCTTTCAATATTGTTTCATTAAATCGGTTACCATTGAATTTTACTTACTCCAAAAAATTCAACAATTTAAGAGAATTGATACATACTGCTGTATTGCATGTTTGGGCAATCCAGCATATACAAATGTTTTGGTCTTTGTGTTGATATGTATTGCCTGTAACGTACAGTGACCTATGAATGTATTCTCACAGAAGCTTCCAAATCTCAAGGGTCACACTGTTGGTCTTGAGCAAGGTACTTAACCTGAATTGCTTCAGAAATAATATCCAGCTGGATAAAAGCGTCTGCTAAGAATCTAAAAATATAAATGTAAATGGAGGGTTCACACCAAAACCCGAGCTCCAAGTTCATTGAACTCTGTCAGAAAGATAGGGCTTTTACAATAAAATTTAAATAGAAAGTTTTTTTTTTTTTTCTATCAAAATGAATGCTATGGCCTTTAACTCTCCAGGATAGGGACAAGTTTACAACAAAAGTGTTGCAGGGAGGCAATCTCAAACCTGCAGGGACAAACGGATGAATGATAGGGACCTTCAAGAACACTTGTCATCGACAGGACACAGTCTCTGGAAAAAAAAGACTATCGGAAATTAGCAGCATAATCTGGTGACATGAGTAATACTGTCCAATATGTAGCACCTATGGCAACCTTCGCAGCCGATTGTCGTTTTGGATAAGTCTCTACTTACTTTTCACAACATAATGGAGCATTTTTTCACGACTGTCTAAATAAGAATTACTGAGGATCATTGATAGACTCTAGTTTACACTTAACCTTGTGTTTCGGGTCGTTCAATGGCCAATTTTCATCCCAGTCTTTGGTCCAAACTGACTGCTCAACAAAATGCGGTCCAGATTCCTGTCAGCTCTTCAAGCAGAACACAGGTGCCGTGGCACGGGTCAGCTCTGAAACCCGACCGTGGGAAACGTGAACCCTTTTCAGAGCTCCCACTACGCCAGTGACAATGAGACAGGCCCACCTGGTAACGCCGCAGCAGCCCAGGAGCCCGCCGCCATCCACCACCAGCAGATAGGGATTATTCGCCCTGCATTCACAGGGCTATTAAAAAGGGTCCTGGCAAACACACACAACCATTTATTCTAAGCTTGTGTTCTGTAACCTCGGATTTCTTTTTTTTAAAAACAGCGAGAGACATCCAGGGGGCCACCCTCCGGTGTAGAATATGTAATATGTCTGGAATGGATGGATGCTGTTATGGCAAGTTTGCCATTCCGCGTGTTTTTAAACACGAACACGGTGCGCTTGACACTGAATGGCAAATGGTGACATAAACGTCTTGCAGGTTCGGGAATGATAATCAAAGGTCTGTCACATGAAGTGAAGTGGAACTTGTCGCGATGCCGCTGCCGGGACACAGATGAAGGGACGTATCTGCCTCTCCCTGTTTGCAGAGTACCTTGTTGCTCGCGCGTGCGTGTGTGAGTGTGTGTGTGTGTGTGTGTGCGTGCGCATTTGTGCGTTTGTGCATGTGTGCGTGCACACTAAGAAGTGTCCTGGAATATCAGAACATGGCAGGGGGGCTGCGGCCCCCGCCGGTTGCTAGGCAGGGAAGAGCTGCCTCACCATTATAATTAAGACCTCTCTGGAAGTGACAGCAGCAGTAGGAGGCATGCGGTGCACCGAGGCGCCCAAACTCAGCTGCTTCCTCTCTGAGCTGTCACTGGGAGGGCTGTGGGGAGCCTGGCAGTCATATTTATAGCACGCCGCCGCACCAAGTGATAGATGTCACCTTCCCGTGGTGGCCTCTGGGGCACAGTACTGAACTTCCTGCGCACTAACAAGCTGCAAACTGCTTTCAGGAGAGGAGAGGAAAGCAGCAAGCAAACAAGCCAACAAACAAACAAACACGGATGGAACACAACCGACAGCGATGTCTTTTAGTAGCCCCACTGCCACTCCTGGCTAATTCATACAAAACCGAGCCCAGGCATGCTTCCGTTCCAGGGAGGGGAGCACTTTGAAAAGCCCCTGGCGGGTGCCTGAGACCCGCGGAGGGAACCAGTCGAGTGTCAGCAGCGAGGAGACGGGCACCTGTGCCGGCATTGGCTCGGGCCACACCAGGGCACCCTCCAAGCCCTGCCTCAACCCTGCAGTCACGGAGTAGAGAGAGACAGCAAGAGAGACAGAGTTCAAGGCAGAGAGGGGGAGGCACTGCAATCAGCAAGGACCCATTTCTGACCTCATCAATCATTTGCCTTTGAAAGAAGAGTATAGCAATTCGGGTTCTGTTAATATTGGTGAAAAATGTAAGAAATACTTTGGAAAGGTTTTGGCTTTGAGACCATCTGGTGTTTTTTCTAATAAAATAACTTAAAATATCAGGGGTAAAGTCACATCTTCAGAATGCCTGGTACAAGCATTTGTCCTCTCAAAAAAACAGGCTTTCACACATACACTTTCAAGCACACACACACACACACACACACACACACACACACACACACACACACACACACACACACACAAACACACAAAGACACAAACACACACACGCACAAACACACAAAGACACACACAAACGCACACACACACACAAACGCACACAAAGACACACACAAACGCACACACACACACACACATACACACACACAAACGTACACACACACACACACATACACACACACACACACTCAGCGCAGCCTCACACACACACACGCACTCAGAGCACACCCACCCACACACACACACACACACACACACACACACACACACACAAACACACAAAGACACACAAAGACACACACCCACACGCACACTCTTTGTCAGTCGGTCAGTGTGTGTGTGGCCATGTGAGTGTGCAGAGTCCCACGTTTGTGGAAGCTCAGCTAGAAGCATCCGTGCAGAGTGAGGGAGTCAGCAAGCTACTGAGATAAAGCCCTGTCAGAACGAATGTGTTGACATTGCTGTAATTCAGCCTGATACCAGACACTGGCAGTCAATCTGGAGAGCCGTGTGGGGGGGTTAACCTAATGGAGATTCTCAGAATACACATACACATACATAACAACATTCAGACAGTGTTAGGCCTATCCTTGCCTGAAGAATTGGTTCTTTCTTCACTGAACTTCTGAACTAATGATTATACGTAGAACACATTATCTATTATGACTTTATATACTGTATGTATATGTATGAAATATATATATATGTATACAAATACTAAAATTAGCTGTTAAGGCACTACTCAAGTTGAGTGCCTGCTGGGTATTTTAGTGGATACAAGCTATATTAAAATATTAATTCTTACAAACAAAAGTGTTTTTTTCATGTCTAATCAAACATTCAGAGATTCAACCAAAAGGCTGCATTTGTTGAATTTGAGCCGTTCCCAAACGCACACTGTGCTAAGGTGGTTTTTACGAGCCCAGCAGCTGCATGGCTCATGGAAGCTGAACACTTTGTCCCTGGAAGGTTTAGAGGAGGGGGTCTCTGCTACCCAAAACCAGGGCGGCCCAATAGCCCCTGGAATCTAACCCCTGCTGGGTTGCTCTGCCACCCCTCTGGGCCTGCCAAGGATAATCAGCTGATGCTGGCTGTCACAGGCTGGCTGACGGGCGGGTGAATTGGGGCAGGTGAGGGGCAGTCACCATGGACACACAATCTCCCTGCTGACAAGTGTCACTAAGCTTCTCCTGTCGTGGGCGAGAGTGATGCTGGGCCGTTGGGGGGCGGGGGGCGACAACAGCACCCTGCTGGGAACGAGGAGCATGTCTCTTGGGAGCAGATATTTCAGCACCCGCTCTCGGCACCCTCAGGCTCCAGCGCCACGCCCTGCAGCCTGGGAAGACAGGCACGGAGGACTTAAGTCTGTGTCTGTTGGATTTCTCCGGCTCAAACTCCAGCGCGAGTCCAAAAAAAAAACCAGCCGGTAAATATTTCTGGCATATTTGCCCGGATTAGATGTGCAATTTCAGGGGGTGTCAAGTTCAAATAGGATCACAGAAATATGAATTCATGGGCATCACGTGTCGACATAAAGGTGCATCGATAATTAGATTAGGCCTCCAGAAATAAGCACACAACTACAGACCAATTCCCCTTACAGCCGAAAAATGTGTGAAACCAACCTAGAGGACTCAGCCTTAGAGCGGCCCTCTGGCCTTCTCAAAGCCCTGGGAACTGTAAACAATCCTTAGAGGGTCTCCTTGCATGCACGGGATAGGGTTGCGTTAATGGGTGAACAGGTAACCGTGGCTCTTTATAAATATAGTTCAGTCCCACACATTGCCACATGCTGACACATTAAGGATACCTTATACCAACACGTTTATGGCCTTGCTCATTTCCAGAGGCTATGTGAGATGGTCAGTGTATAAACCCCCGCCCGCCCCTATTTTCGCCATCCCTCGGTTGCCAGGAGACGGGGGCCTGCTGGTCCAGTGCCAGTCCCAGACCCCACTTCCCAGAAATCTGTTTGTGTCCGTCAGAATGAACAGCAGCTGGCAGAGAGGTGCACACTGGGGTCGTGTTAGCTTCAAGTGTGAAAATACGATGCCGGCCTGGGTACCTTGCCATTTAACAGGGGATCAGTGCGAGCCTTCTTGGTAATGCCTGGTGTTCTCTCACTAAACCGCCTCATTAGCAACAGGGGACCTAATATTTGTAGCCCAGTTAATGGCGTTTAGATTTACACTTACTGGGCTGCCCTGCTGCCAAGTTACAGACAGGCAATTTTCCTCAGCCTTATCAAACCGCTGTTCCGTGGTCTTCGACACAAGTAATAACCTTTCTGTCTACTGCCTGCTATTTCTGGGTGGTGGCGGTGTTGGTGGTGGTGGTGGGGGAGTTTGGGGGGCTGTGGAGAAAGAGTCAGAAAGGGCAGCTTGTGAGCCAGGAGAACTCTGCACTCCGGAATCCTGCATTCACAACCAGGGGAGAAGCGGGGCATAATAAAGATCTCAGCAGAAGTCTGCAGCCCCGATAATGAGACAGGCTGGGAAGGCCCGACACTCCACTCCACCGCACTCCGGGCCCATTGCACAGGAGACACAGACACTTTTAACTGCAGCAGACTGAATCAAACAGATGGGCTCGTAGTGAGCGGGTCTGACAACAACCCCCACTACCTAGCACTGCTATATCGGAGACTGTAACCTGATACAATCACCCCGCTAAAAGATTAACGCACACAATAACACAGAGCCCTCCAAGCAGAAGAATAATTCTTCATATGAGCCGTGTGATAGCTTACACTGGGGCACAATTTGATTGCTTTTTTATTTTCTACAGGTATGGGTAGCTTTTTGGTGTTTTGTATCTATTGCCTCAATCTATTGCCTTAACATCTCAACTGTGCATCTCATCAAGGTTTTCTTCAAGTTTTGCTAGCGTTTTGCTATTGATCAAATAGATAAGCTATGGCTATCTAAACGGATAGATGGCTAACCTATGGTTTTTATTAAAATAAAAACAATAATTAAAGGTAAAATTTGTATTTTAGAGACAACTAAAATTGTAGAAACCGATATAATAATGGTAGCTGGATAATAGTTGGTGCTCTGTCACTTGCTACAGTGAACCATAACTGAGGTTTGAATACTGAACGGAATCAGGGACTTTGAGATGGGCGGTGAGTCTGCACCGTGGACTGGGTGTCCAAGCCAGAAGCGAGCCTGAAATGAACCCATGCCAAAGATTCCAGCATGCTCCATTGGCAGACAAGAAAATCGCGTGGCGTTTATTTAGACATGTTGCATGCATGAAGGTCCCGGGGGGCAGACGGGGCGGAGGGGCTGGGAAGATGAGGAGACGAGCTGAGCGGACTCTGGAGGAGAAGGACCTTCTGAGGCCACAGAGTGACTGCCAGGTGATGGCAGTGCTGATAATCTTCTCTTCACAGCCCCGGCACCGGAGCGAGCATGTGACGGTGCCAACATCTCCCCACTTTGTTGTGGGTGCCAGTGGGCCCTGCCAGGAGGAGAACTGGGACATTGGGACAGTGATAAGAGGAAGGGAGGACATTAGGGAGGCTCTGCATTCCAGCTTCGGCTAAATGAGAGAGACGACCGTTCCAGCTCCCAGCAGGGGGCTGAGGTGTGGGGGAGGAGGGCCTCTCTTGACCACGGTGGGCGAAAAAGGACAGGCCGCCAGGGCTCAGGCCTTTACATGGGTTGCTAAGCCGCTGGGCGACTCCAGAGTACAGACGCTTTGTGAAATTTAAAGCTGGCCGCAAATGCAGTGAGGATCCGAATGGAATGTTGAATGGGGGCCAGGTCTCGGGACACAAAGAATGAATCAGAAAAATGGCTTCTCGTCGTCAGGCCGCTTTTAGGGATGCATGACAGGGAGGAACATGTGTCATGACAAGGAGGAACGTGTAATGACAGGGAGGAACGTGTCATGACAGGGAGGAACATGTTTCACGACAGGGAGGGACATGGGTCACGATTCCTGTGCTGGATATGATTAGCAGTTCATCTTGATATGTCCATAGCTCCAATTTTAATTGCACGAGTTTTATTCTTCAAAGAAAAGGGATCATTTAGGTTTTTTCACTGCAGTGGAGTGTCGGTGTGCTGATTTCCTCTCTGAGAGAATAGCAGTTTGAGTGCAGCTGAAGAGCCCTGGAGAATTATGCTGTTGCTCTCTCCTCATATTTCCTTAAACACAGGCGGCATTAACGCGCGCACTATTCAGCCCTGATTAAAAAACCTCTCATCTGAGAGAGATTTGCAATCGTTTGTCTATGATGAATTCCAGTAACCGAAACTACCCCCCCAACCCCACTTTCCTCCCACTCTCCATCATGTGTGGAAACGGAGAGAGATCGAGGGAAAGGGAAGACAGAGTGAGAGAGGAGGATAGGAGTTTAATGCTTTGGCAACACTGGATAACTTGTGTCATGCTAATAAAGCCTGCTTGGATCCTTGAATCCTTTAATCCTTGTGTTTGATACCTGGTTTCCGCAGAACGGATCCAGCTGCACTCCACATTGTAGGACATTACATTCATTCCCCCTAATGGCCTGTGACACCACTCATACCACCGCCGGTAAAGGGTGCTTACTCCTCCTTCTGTTACTTCTTCAGCCACTGTATCTCTCCAGGCTTCACCCCAGGTCTACGCATCATACAGTCTGGCTGAACCATGTCGGACTGAAGAAGGTAGAACTCCTGCTCTGTCTATAATTACCAGACATACATACCGTTTCATTCAACTGATTGCTTGTAACTAAGGGTTTTTTCCTCCCAGATTGAGCAATTGTTTGCTATTCTTCCGTCCGTGAGACATAATAATCGAGGCCTTTTTAAATGCATTGTGAGATGTACTGACAACAGGTGTAACATGCCCCTCGTTGGGGGTGGCTGGTCATGGGTTAGAAGCTCTGACATTCCAAAGAGGACTTCCTAATATGAGTCTGGTCCTTGGGAGGAGCGAGGCAAATGCCTGACCAGCGTTATGCCCTGGGTATCTTAGATAGTTAATTAAGTAACAGGCCAAAAGACCTGGTACTCCAACCATCTCAATTATTCTGTGTTTCTTCAAATGCATTAGCCAGCACATTTTCAGCTTTGAGGCCAAACCCTCAGCTACCTCAGAGGCCAAACTTTTTTCTTCTTTTAATTGCTTCGAGCATCGCAGGTTTAGCCAAACGCCAGTGCGTTGTGGGAATAATGGATTCACTTTAACCGTGCACTCCAAGCAATTAGGTAAATCTAGCTCTCGGTTATCTGGGCCGGCAGAAACGAGGCAGGAAATAAATGTAACCTTTCTGCGGGTGTGTTGTCATATCATTTAGTGAGGTTAACACTTTGTCATTTTCTCCTTCCTTGGACATTTTTCCTAAATTGCCCGTGTTTATTTAATGCGCTTGTAATAAACCCTCTCTAGCTGCAGCGCTGTGCACAGTTGGCCATTTATTCTCTCTCTTAATGACAAAAGAGGGAGCTTGGCTGAACACTCAGAGGGGGGAGTGGTGAGCGCACTTTACCCATAGTGTAATGGTGTCACAGGCCATTAGGGTCAATAAATACATAAAGCTCTTGTCTTTTTGTGTCGGTTTAATGTGGTTAATGTGCTTCCTTTTTTGCAAATTTCAGCCTTCCAAATGTATTCTTCGAGCTCTGAAAGGAGTGAAAACGGAACCCCAGCTCCCACCTCAGTGTGGTAATGTGCACAGGAGTGAAAACAGAACCCCGTGCTCACCTCAGTGTGGAAATGTGCACAGGAGTGGCTCATTGGGAGCCACTTGAAACACAGGCCCTACAGCGGACACTCACACTGTGTGCAGGGCAGAGCCAGGAAAGCGTCAGATGCACACGTCAGATGTGGTGAGGTGAGGTCCCAGCCTGGACTATCATACATGATGTAAAAAAATTACATTGTGGCATTTTCTTCTCCGATTAAATTCTCTATAGCTTTTCTGGACAATTCTTGAAGGGTGCTGGAAAAACACTCCCAAGACAAACTTTGCAAATCCTCTTACCTTGATGGATCATGTATTATAAACTGTTTGATGAATCAGAATGCTTTGAATAACCCATACAGGGATGATTAATTTCAGAGTGAAGTGTTCTTTCAGCCTCTCTGCCCTGGAAGCCCCATCTCAGAATAAGCAAGCAGAGTGGGTGAGGGCAGGAAAGAGAAGGGCAGAGGACGGCAGAGCAGGTGAGGGCAGGACAGAGGAGGGCAGAGTGAGTGAGGGCAGGACAGAGGAGGGCAGAGCAGGTGAGGCCAGGACAGAGGAGGGTAGAGGAGGGCAGAGTGGGTGAGGACAGGACAGAGAAGTGCAGAGGACGGCAGAGCAGGTGAGGGCAGGACAGAGGAGGGCAGAGCAGGTGAGGGCAGGACAGAGGAGGGCAGAGTGGGTGAGGACAGGACAGAGGAGGGTAGAGGAGGGCAGAGTGGGTGAGGGGTAGTCTTAAATCTTTCCTTCAGTCAATAATAACGTTTTGGATGTGAAAGCAGTCTGAGAGTACAGCTCCGATTTGATCCATGATGAAAGTAATATTAGCTCTGAATGATCTCACCCCAAACATACTACTTCACTTCTCTATGTGTTGTGCAAGAGGAAGTCTCTTCGACAGCCAGTCATTAGACATGTGCTCTACACTTGGATATGATAAATCACTGCTCTCCCACTAGAAAAGGGGATGGAGAGTGGAAGAGTGGGTTTGTAATTCGACGCAATGGTACAGTAAATGTCAGGTAATGTGTGTTTCATTCAATAGGCGAGGAATTAAAGACCTCCCCCAGGGCATGCCAGACCATGAAGAAGAGGTCTTTCCTGGCTGCCCTTTACCAGGTCGGCAGATGCCAGCCCAGTTAACGGGATGTGGACGCGCTGAAACCTGTGAAATCCGATCCCTACTCGCCACCTAACGACCAAAACGCCTGTGCTGACCTTCCTGCGCACAGCTCACAGTTCATAGCTCACAGAGGCCCTTTAGATGCAAAGCGTTTTGTTTGTGGTTAGAGGCTGAGAATCGGATGGTGAAACACATATCGACCCAGGCCCAGTGAAGCCTCTGGGTGCGAATGAACTTGAAGAGCAGACTCGGAGAGGGGTGTGGGATTCTGACGGCAGCCGGCCGTGTGCTCGCCTGTCTCTCCGGGGAAGGTGGTGGCGCATGTCTGTGTCTGTAATTTCTGACTGCGTCCGACAGTGCGTTCCCACCAGGCATTGCGGGGGGTTGACTCGACACGTCCAGACAGCAAGGCGGCCAGCATCTCTGAGCGGATAACACGGCACACACGGGACAAAATTGGTTCACTCTTCTGCGACAACATACATACACACACATACACACACGTATGAGGTTAGCTTAAGTGTTACATCAAAATATCAGCACGAGAAGGTCGTCATTCAAATGAAGACGACAAACACACGTGACTTTTGTGTGTTGCAATGGCATCTGCAGAAACGTTTTTTTAACGATCGAGCTGAAAGCCAGATGAGCAGCAGAACACAGGAGTCCTCTGTGACATCTAAATTCATCCTGTGGCGTTAGGGCACTGGACTTTGCTGGTTACAGGGTGATGCATATTTCCTAATATTTTCGAGACACAGCTCTTTGAATTGCTGAAAGAACAGGTTTTTATTCAGCATTAATAATTAAGAGAGACATTTCTTAATTGGCCTCATACACTATATGGACAAAAGTATTGGGAGACACCTCTTAATCATTGAATTCAGGTGTTTAATTCAGTCCCTTTGCCACAGGTGTATGAAATCAAGCACCTAGCCATGCAGTCTGCCTTCACAAACATTTGTGAAAGAATGGGTCTGTGCCACGTGTCCGTCTCGAGAACACGCACAGGAGAGGTCATTTTTTTTAACCTCAAAAATGTTCTTCTGGAAGAACTGGGAAAAATTCCAGCAGACACTCCAAAATCTTGTAGAAAGCCTTCCCAGAAGAGTGGAAGTTGCTATAGCTGCAAAGGGGGGACCAACCCGATATTAATGCCTATGGATTTAGAATGGGATGTCATATAAAAGCTGCTGTTGGTGTAATGTCTAGGTGTCCCAATACTTTTGTCCACATAGTGTATATCTGAAAATATTTGAGGTGGTACTAATAGTCTGAAGTGAATATTTGTGTAAAATGTCCCATTGTTTTGTGTGCGTTTGGCTGAGAAACACTGGCAATTATATAAAAACTGTCTTTGCCACCTTGGGGAGACATACAGTCATGGTTAAAGAATAGTCTTCTCCAGTCCCCGAGTCTGTTTGTGTGTGTCCCAGGGGAGCTGTAGTACTGTGCGGGGGGAGGGGGGCAAAACCAAGCTGAGCAGGCATCTAACAGTAGATGGCACTAGCAGCTTTACAGCCACACCGCCTGAGAACCTCCCCCAACCTCCCCCACCCCCAAGCCCCTCCCCCCCACACTTGTCATGCCCAATTTGAACCATGGTCTGCCAGAATCTTCTAAACACTGCACACTTGTTCTTCAGTGCCGGGAGATGTCAAGTGCTGAACTCGTTCAAGTGAACACAAAAGGCCTCACACTTCACCCCACAGTACATCCCCCAGCCAGGCTCCGGCACGGGAGGCATCGGATCATCCGTCACACTTCCTGCACTGTGTCGTGTGTCCCCTGTGAATGGCTGCATCACAGCCAATAAAAGATGAAATTAGCTCGGAGAGGCGGGGAGATCTACTCCTCAAGACAATCTGATGCGGCAAGGTGGGAGACTGACTGGCGGACTGACCACTGAGTGACCACACGGATTTTCAAGGTCACTTGCCGTGAGGACTGGGGGTGGGTTTGCGGCCTGGGAGCACAGACAAGGCCAGCCAGTTTAGACATAACATTTGAGGGAAGGTAAGGTGGGTTCTGGTTCTGACAGGATAAGCTCCACAGAATCATGCCCCACTGGTGGGCTCCTCCGCCGGGGCCTAGCAGCTGCCCTGCTGCCTGGGTTTAATGACCACATTCAGGCACAGCCCGCAGGCCCTGGGCAGTACTGTAGAACGCACAATAACGTTCCTGCAACACCTCGGCACTGTGGCCATCTGCTCAGCCGCCACACACTCATGGCTCTGTCTCATTTCTTACTGCTTCATGACGGATGCAGGCCTCGCGCTGGCCATGCATAAACAGACAGCAGCAATCTGTTGCTAAAATTAAACAGATTGATGTGCACCAGGGCACACAACCGCCCCCCCTAACATCCCCCACACCCTGCTGCTGCCTCCATCTCTCTCTTTTTAAGTTTTCTTACACACTTCTTTTACAGTGACACACAGTTTTTTCCCCTCCCTTACCAGTCGACAGGGACAGTAGGAAGTATGCTGGTATCCCATCACCCCTGGCTCGTAGCCTCTCAGTTCCACCTGTCACCAGGCCTCTTAGAACAGGACACAGCCTAGAGTGGCTTCAAAAGCAACACTTGGGTATCCCTGGTCAGCGCTAACACCAGGCTCCTACAGGAGAGCTGACAGATAACGGGGAGCGCTAACACCAGGCTCCTTCAGGAGTACTGACATTTAACGGCAAGCGCTAACACCCGGCTCCTACAGGAGAGCTGATGGAAAGTGGCGAGCGCTAACACCAGGCTCCTACCGGAGAGCTGTCATGTAGTGCGGAGCGCTAACACTCCTACAGGAGAACGGATGTATAGTGTTGAGCGCTAACACTCCTACAGAAGAGCTGATATATAGCATTCAGCGCTAACACCAGGCTCTTACAGGAGAGCTGATATATAGCATTGAGCGCTAACATCGGGCTCCCACAGGAGAACTGTCAGATAGCGTTGAGTGCTAACACTCCTACAGGAGAGCTGATATATAGTGTTGAGCGCTAACATCATTCTCCTACAGGAGAGCTGTCATATAGCGTTGAACACTAACACTCCTACAGGAGAGTTGATATATAGCATTGAGTGCTAACATCAGGCTCCTACAGGAGAGCTGTCATATAGCATTGAGCGCTAACTCCTGGCTCCTACAGAAGAGCTGTCATATAGCGTTGAGCGCTAACACTCCTACAGGAGAGCTTATATATAGCATTGAGCGCTAGCATCATTCTCCTACAGGAGAGCTGTCATATAGCGTTGAACACTAACACTCCTACAGGAGAGCTGATATATAGCATTGAGTGCTAACATTAGGCTCCTACAGGAGAGCTGTCATATAGCATTGAGCGCTAACACTCCTACAGGAGAGCTTATATATAGCATTGAGCGCTAGCATCATTCTCCTACAGGAGAGCTGTCATATAGCGTTGAACACTAACACTCCTACAGGAGAGCTGATATATAGCATTGAGTGCTAACATTAGGCTCCTACAGGAGAGCTGTCATATAGCATTGAGCGCTCACCCTCCTACAGGAGAGCTGATATATAGCATTGAGCGCTAACTCCTGACTCCTGCAGGAGAGCTGTCATATAGCGTTAAGCGCTAACACTCCTACAGGAGAGCTAATGTATAGTGTTGAGTGCAAACACCAGAGCTGATGGAAAGCGGCACATGTCATTACCAAGCTCGTACAGAAGGGGCTGAGGAGGCCGAGCAGAAATCATCAATGCATCAGTTTTTATATGGCTAATTCCTTTGAGCCCTTTTTATGTGCGGAACCTCAGCTTATTGAACTCAAAGAAGAAAATGAATTGCGTGACGATCGTGAACTTATTATTAATATCATTACAGCTACCATTGTTTTTGATGTTAATGGTCATTCTCAATGGTAGATAATATCGCATTAATCCTGACCCGTGCTTACTGGAGGGCTATTGTAATTATCATTCCTGTGTTATGGCAGAGGGCAGTGTGTTGGATCTTCGGAAGAGCTGAGGCGTTGGCGGTGGACAGGCACTGGAAACTCAACTCCACTTCGACTGCAGGTTCATTACACCCCTAACAACTGCCTGATGGGAGCTGACGGAGAGGACCTCTTTTCATCTCAGAGTGCTCATCCTGCACCTCAGATTGTCGCTCCACGCTTTCAGCAAGCGAGGACGGGTAATGAGTTTCGCCCACAAAGAGGGAGCGCTTCCGTAAAAACGCGGGGCCCCCTGTTTACAGCATCTCCGCTCCGGCGCCTGCCCACGCGTCGCCTCGTTTCCTTAGCTCCTTCAGCAGACTGTGCCAGGTGTCTCCTGCCTGCTCGTCTTATTTCAGCGAGCAGGGCCCTCCAGAGACTTGTCAAGCCTGTACACAACAGTAATTGGTTTCCTGCAGGTCACCCTTCTCTAACTACCAATGTTTTGAAGTTCCACCCCCACCCAAAAACCCGAACTCCGTCGCTGAGTAAATTTGAACAATTCTCCCTCCATTCAGTGACATGACGGGCGGCAGCTGAGTGCCAGCTCTGTCTATGCAAGGTTTGCTGGATTGAGATCTTTCATTAGTCATGCCTTATGGCTCGATTAGGCATACTATCAGATTCCAGATTGACAGGTTTAACAATACATGGAGGTACTTTTTAAAATTTGTTTTCAAATTGATAGTGGGGAACATAATCCACAGGATATTCTGGTGAGGGACCAAGAAGCAAAATATTTACGCTGCAAGTTTTAATTATATTTAATTCATTATTTAAAAAAAAAATATTCACAGGTTCTATTTCTGTTTCCATCTTGAGTTTTTCGTTTACTGAAATCCCCTTATTAAAAAAAAAAAAAACAGCAACTCAACTCTCATTTACATAGAAAACTGATCTATTTTCCAAGTACAGCAGGAAAATCTTTAGTTTAAAATCTATTCCAATTACAGGAATTCAGTTACTTAGTTCCTGGCTTATTATACGAGAGTCTGTACCTTATCCTCTCATAAAGGGGGGTTAACAGAAGCAATCTCCTCAAGTTAATTACACACCTTCCTCCCATATTCATTATCATTATAACAGCCAAGGCTGTTCAGAGCATGCTCAGTAATGTAAGATACAGATAAATAGGCCAATTAGAGCAGGTGATTATGATCATTGACAAACACTGGGCAACGTCATTTCCTCACCACGCTTGTATCCTATTAGCGACGGTTGCTGTTTTCCTCTACTCGAAACACTTGACTGAGCTTTGAACTCTGCCGGTCTGCAGATTCATACCCAGTGAAACTGTTCTGTTCAAGTCTCTATTGTGCATCCATGTGCAGCCACATGCAGTCAACGCTCACCGTGATAAAACAACTGTCTGACAGCCTTACATATTCCTTTCAGCATGTCCTGAATGAAAGTACATCACAGCCGAAACCTAAATTGAGCCATAACGACGCAGAAGCACTGAGGGCTTGGGGTTTGGGATTTGTTTTGCATCTGAAGCCTGAGCACGCTACTGCTCCTTAGTAGAGAGAGTGTAGGGGAGAGGCGGGCAGATGCAGTCCAGTGTGTCTCTGTGCAGCTGTGAATGTGTACCTTTGCACCTCTCTCTTTGAAAACAAATTGCATCTGCTATTGCTTCCGAGCCTTAGGGAATATTTATAGAGCTGGTTATAATGACGGTTAATTTGAGGCTTTCTGGCCCTTTCCCATTCATTTCTCTCTCTCTCTCTCTCCCTCTCTGTCTTCCTCTGTGCTTCCAGCCCTCTCTCGTCCTCTCCAATCCATTAGCCCTGGCTTTCAGGCCCCTTACAGCCAAACGCATTTCTCCCACCCCACATCAGGATTCATTCACTCACCCCGGAGCTAATGTTTTCTAATTCAATTGGAACAATCCATATCGGGCCCGGTTTCTCTCCGCCTCCCTGGAGCCGGGTGCCCTCACCGGCCTTGGGGAGCGTGTCTGCAGAGCCTCGATAAGAGCCTCCAAGCGCCCACTCGCGGGGCCAGCCCATGCACGTGCGTGCGGGTGCGCACGCTCGCTCAGCCAGGGCGCTCCGATGTATTTACGCCGCCTAATCTGAGCCGCCAAGAAATGTCGGCGATAAAAAAAAAACAACAACAACAAAAAAAACGCGTTGGCTGTCCTTACTCTCCCCGCCTTGGGGAAACTGCAGCAGTGGCTATTAATGTTTCACAACGCATCTGTGTCTACCCCCCCTCCACTCCCCTACTTTGTTTCTTCCAAGGCCACATTGTGAGAGAAATCTGGGGAGGTTGGCGGGGAAGGGAGGTGGGGGCCTGAGTCGTGCAATATTTCCTCATCTCTTGTGTTTTGCTGCTCCAGTGCTCATCAGACTCAATCACTTGTGCAATGTGTTTTTATGAATTAATAAAAGGCACTTTGGAAGCCCGGCGGGGAGACGGGGAATGCAATCTCTGGAAGTTTAATGAGCACCACGGGGACTCCGCTGCCATGGCATCGGCAGGCCTCTCTGCAGACCGCGCTACATCACTGTCACCGCGGACCGGGGGCGCCCGCTGCTGCTGGAGATGGCTATCATTACCCAGATAAATACATCTGCCTCCCCCTCCCCCTCCGCCTGCCCCTGCTGGGCTGGGCTCTCTCCCGGAGACGGTATCAGAGAGCCCAGGGCTCCGCCGTGACCCCTGGGTCAGCCCTGCCGCAGCCACCCCCTGTTATTACACTCCGATTGCTCCATCAATAAAGCAACAGGACGCACCGCGGGGCCGGCGGGCAGGCCCCCTTTTACAGCTCCTTTCAACTGCTCAAAGGGGCATTTCACAATTAGTGCACTCAGCCAAACTCCATATGTGCATTCGTGCCCTGATAAACAAACTTAGAAAAACTCAGGGGTTTCACATGTTAGGTAGATTGATGCATGCTAGATTATAGACTGCAATTTATAATCTAATTTCTTGGTGTTGCAGCATGGCGTTGCGTGACCATCTATGCGGCATCCGTTGAGAGATTCTTTCAAAATGCCACTAAATCACAATGCTAAATATGAATTCAAATGCTACGATACAGATTAAAACCAACCTTGGGGCAAATGTATGATACATTGAAGTTGTATACGTGTATTGTTACATGTGCTTGTCATGCCAGATTTCCACGGTGCATTTCACAATACTTACTGCAAAGCAGAATACTGAACTGTAATGTAGATGTGAACTGGCCACAATTAAATCAGAACCAATATACAAGTTTATTTTCCCTGAAACTTTTATTTTATGTTTAGTGCCACTGTTCTTCTGCAGCTCCGGTCGTTCAAATTAGACTGTAAGACTGTTATATAAAATATAAATATACACACTAAAAATATTTTTCTGTTTGTGCCGTGCATCCAACTCTGCCACATTATCGATATAAACATTTTGAAGCAGAAACCTGAGGTTAAACAAAAGCATTTGTTTTGTTTTGATTACTCTGCCTATCTCTTCAAAACCATGGAAATCCCACAATTATTTGTGCAATTTATTTGCAATCACTTCTACGTATATAAATGTTAAAATTTTCTTACAATTAAAAAAAAAAAACCCCACTGCAATCATTTTAAAAGGCCATGTAAACTCACGCACAGACAGTCAACTCAAACAGAGCTTCCACACGGCCTTTTTACGGTAGCACTTCAGCATAATTACATTTACGGGCAACCATTGTTCACCATTACATCCGACTTCAATTTCAATTTGAACACAAAGCGCTCAGTTGCTCAGTGGATGTGAATTCCAACCGCGGTATACATATTTCGGGTGCTGAATAAAAATACATAGCTTCATTCCAGTGTGAAAAGGGAAGCAGTATCAGTTCCGTAATATACAAAAATAGCTCAACATTGTGTGATCCCCACACAGTATTATATTGTCTGGCCTTGTTTTTGCCACAGTGTGGACAGTGTGAACTTCCACCGATGGCTTCAGCTTTTGTCCCCTTCCATGTTTCTCTTTACTGATAAATACACGTTCCTCAAGGCTATATTTCCAGTGCATTATGTTGCCAGTTATGTTCCAAAACGTGCCGTTTCACACGGCTTGCATTCGATGGAGAGCTTTTCCACGGCATAGCAGAAATCATGTGTCGTCAGAGATAAATAGAAGTTATTACACAGAAGAACTCATAGCACCTACGCACAGTACCTGCTTCACCAGTATTTCACAATTAGATCCTTTTCGTTAACTGTAACTGATGAGTAATGTATTCCATGTTAAGTGTTACCTTTTGTGTTTTAGGTTACCCTGAAGAGTTTAAGGCTTGATCCAATTAGCAATAAATTAAGCTTTTTTTTTTTTTTGTCCAACTCTAAAATATGTTGTGTATGCGGTTCATGTTATATTTGACCCGAGTTGATTCTTTGGGGTTTTTGTTATTTTTTTTAAAACAACAACCACTCAAAGGGTAGATATAATTGGCGAGAGATTTGACAGAAGAGCAAGATTAATCTGCCACTTTAATAGGCAATTATTTCAGCCTGAGCACTTTTAAATGTGACTACAGGACAGGGTAATTACAGAGGTCAGTGGCAGTGGATCAGACTCTCTCGCACTCTCCCTCTCTCCCTCTCTCCCATTCTCACTCTCCCTTCCCCCTCTCTCACTCACTCACTCACTCACTCCCTCACTCACTCACTCACTCACTCACTCACTCACTCACTCAAGGTCTCTGGGGTCTGATTCACAGATGAGCCCCAGAGTTACAACACGCTCATTGATTAAAGACCAGCCACAAGCATTGATTTGGAGCTTCTGAGGTCCCCGGTGCAAGCAGAGTCGTTACTGCTCTGCGGATTACTAATGACAAGATCAAATGCACTGGGCCTCCACAAGCAAGCCACACCAGCACCAACTTCATGCCAGCTCAGTAGCAACCAGGAAGACAATGATAGCAGTATGCTCGATAAAGAAACAGAAGCATAAGCATTAAATTAACGAGGATACAATTACCTTACCATTGGCCTTTGAACCTGTGAACCGTTAAAGTTGCTTTCACATTTTCTGGATGAAAACCCAACTGTTGAAGGATCATTGTTCAGGCGGTGAATCTGAAGTAAAATGAAGACCAAAGAGCATTCTACAGTCAGAGATAAAGTAATACAAATACAAATACAAATAAAAATACAAATACAAATACATGGGTACAAAATTATGAGTAAGTGTTTGAATATCCCAGTGATCCCAGTTGGATCAATAGTCAGGAAGTGGCAGCTGCATTGCACTACCCAGACACTGCCAAGAGCAGGCCATCCCTCAAAACTCATTGCTCAAACAAGAAGGAGTCTTGTGAGAGAAGCCACGGAGAGGTCAACAAATACTTAAAAAGAACCTACAAAGTTCTGTGGCTTGGAGTAGAGTAATGGAGCACCAGTCAGAGAAATTCATAACACCGGACTGTATGGGAGGGTAGCAAAGAAGCCTCACCATCTCAATAAAGAGCACATCATAGCTGCAATGTGGGAAAAGGTTTCAGATGAGACCAAGATGTAGGTTTTTGGCCAAAACTCAAACCGCCATGTATGGCACAAACCTAACATTACCCATGCTTCCTTGAATCAAGTATGGTGGTGGCAGCATCATGCTTAGGAGATGCTTCGCATCAGGAACCCAGTATCTTAGAAGAATGGATGAAGCAAGATACAAGGAAAAACTGCAAGAGAACCTGCTTCAGTCCACTAAAATCATCTTTCAGAAGGACGACGATCCCAAGCACATGGCCAAAGGAAAATTGGAGTAGCTGGATAACCAAACGATGGATGTTCTACAGTGGCCAAGTCAAAGTCCAGATCCACATCCGTCTTTGAAAATTGTTCTCCAACAAACCTGATCAACCTAGATCAAATATGCCAGGAAGAATGGATCAAAATGACATAATTACAATATACAGGTAGGGGCCGCAGAGACTAAACTATTTTCATAATGATGACACTGGCTGCTGTTCTCGCTCTTGTTGGTTCTCTGAATGAGACTGATGAGAATGCAACCATCACTTCTTTTCTTTATGGTCCACATCTTACGCTGGGACCAAATCAAAACTCTGATAACCCACTAATAGCACGTTACATAACTGTATTTAATTGCTTTTTCGTATTATGAGGAGAAGAACTATAATACAAAAGTAGCCTAAGTTTTGATTTGGTCCCAGCCTTAGTTACAAAAACAGATTCTAAATTACCGGGGGAAATTATTCTTATTGCAGATAAAAGGGGTCATTGGACAAAGACGTCTGCTGTATTGCCATCCAGTAACAGCAACCGACTCATAGAGGCCCAAGCAGTCAAACTGTCAATTTTCTTCTTATATAATATTTTCATTTAAATTCCGATAATTTTTTTTATTTTAAGGAATTCCGCAAACAAGATAATTCATATTTACTTCACATTTAATCATGTAACGTTGATAACATGAATGATCATGAATGATTCATGTTGATGTTCGTATTTTCAGAAAGATACTGCTGGTTAAAGGGAAGCTGGGATGTAAGACAGGGTCTCCCGTCTTCTGTACGAGCCCCTGTCTCAGTAGCACAGCCCACACAGAGGAGAAGAAGAAGAAGAAGAAGAAGAAGAAGAAGAAGAAGAAGAAGAAGAAGAAGAAGAAGAAGAAGAAGAAGAAGAAGAACGGTCTTCCTTTGACTTCTCTGTTGATTTGAAAACACAATTTAACTCCCTTCCCCCCTTGCCTTAAAAGGTTAGTAAAAGGTTATTTGTGTGGAGGGCGAGGGAGGGAGGGACTGAAAACGAAGTTATTCATCCATTTTTCCTTTCAGTATGGCCACCCGGGCGAATAGATTACAATCTGCCGGTCGGATAATGGTCCATCAAGATGGACAATGCAGGCAAGAAACCCCCTTGGAGACGGAACGGACAGTGAAAGGAATGGGCTGCGTTATTGTTATTGTTTATCTGAGGCTCCAGACACCCACACTGCTGTATTACACTCAGGTCTTCATCAGCACACATGTATAATGACCGTATTATCCAACCAATGGGAAGCCTCAGCGCAAAATACGACCAATATAACGGTTGGTGGGGGGCACGTTATCGTAAGCTTTCTGGAGGTATAATTCTGCTTAAATGTGCTGAGTGTCGACCTTCCCCGCTGTGGTAATAACGTCGCAGGGATTTGACTGCGACACTATTCACCACAAGAGCTCCTCGCGCTCGCTCTAATGACGGCTGTTGTGCGACCACTCCAGCGTTAGGTTGCTACGACAGTCATTCTCCCGTAATAAGACACTTAACCCCCATGGCTCCGACCCCCTCTTCCCGGCTCGGGAACCCACGCAGAATTGCTCGCCGGCTGTGAGCGTTCGTCAGGGACAGGTTTTTGCCAGGGAGAGCTATGGTATCAGAAATAGCTTCAGCGCACAGTCTCCCTCTGTCAGCGGCAGACGTGCCTGGTACCTGTGGGCAGAGAGGCTTCTGGGCTGCTGAAGGGAACGCAGTGTCAGACACCTTCCTGTGATATCTGACTGTTTTTAGAGGTTTCATAATGGCTTGCATAACTGCTGTTTTGTTGGCTGAGATTTCCCTGGTGAAATAATCTGGAGGCTGTTATGTAATGTAATATATCATAGAAGACATACAATGTACATAAATAACGTATGAACCAGTTTTTGTGAGGCGAATCATACTTCCTGTTTTCTAAATATGGAACACCATCTCTCTCTGTCACTCAAACACACTCACACACACACACGCACACACTCACGCACACACGCACACGCACACACACACACACGCACACACACACATACACACACACACATATCTTTCTTTTGGATCTGCCTTCTACTCGGTTGCATGCATTTGCAATTAATTATTGTGTCGTGATGCTGTCGACAGAGATAATTGTTTGTCAACGCGTCAGTTGGTGGCTCCTCTGAGTAAATAAAGATGCGCAGACGAGCCTGTCAAGCCACATCTAAGCACAGAGCGCGGCCGCTAACCCTGTCCTACCCCATCACATCATACGCCATTATTTATTCACTGTGTGCAGTCAGACAGAGCAAAGACATTACTGCTCAATCTCGGTTGCTGTGAAGGCTTTCATAAGGTCCTATCATCTGGGCATAGTCTCCACAACTGGATGAAAAGACACCGTGGCAATTATAACCATAGAATTATGTTAGGTGATGGTCGTGGTGTAAAGCTTGAAATGCAGATCTGATTGTTATGGAAATCTGTAGCAGTCATGGATATGGAAGGCAAACAGCCCAATGTCATTTTGATGAAATTTCTTTTGTGGTAAAAACTGTCAATTTAAAATCTTCAGGTATGACACAATGGCTGTGTTCATGGTACTGGAATGTGATTTTGTTGTTGTCTGTATTGCATTGTTTCCCTAGCGCCGATCATTGTTTTTGATCATATTTCTCCTAGCCGTGGAGTGCTCCTCTCGGAGGCTAATCATTCGGCTGTGCAGAGATGTCTGCGAGCTGTGAAAAGCGTGCCCGTAAATACAAATGTCTGATGCTTTTTCATTTTCATTTACGGGCTCTGGGCAGAGGGGGCAGAGCCGCCACGCTGAAGAACGGAGAGTAATTAGTGTTTCTTGAAACCTGAGCAGTTATTTAAAAATCAATGTCTGGTCATTATACCTCCGGATTATTCCCAGGGAGCGCAGGTATCGATCGACCCGTGTGCTTACTGGTTATTGAGCAGGCCGGTAATTTGCTGCTAAACGTACATGATGTATGGGAGAGCCCTCTGATAATAGCTTTACGCTATTAATACTGCGTCACCAGGTTGGCAGGTCTGTGACAGCTGTGACAAAGGGAGACAGACGCTGTGAGGGGGGGCTGTAGGGACCGCCTCTATTGTCAGCACAGCTGTCATCAAGGTGAGCGACGCCCACGCCCCCATACAGAGGGACGCAAAGTTAGAGGTTGGGCTAGCCAATCAGTGTGGGGTGCAGCTCCTGAATTGTCAATACAGGGAAACGGTAAATAACCAACACCGGGAAATGAAGGAGGTAGTTTTATTGGGAGATATTTTTATTTGGTTTTGTGCCTGCGAGTGGGGGCATTTTTGTCATTGATCTGAAACCTACGTTATATTGCACTGCTCAAAGTGAACCGCTGTGATGCCCACATGCATATTAACACATGCTTTTCCAACATCACCGTCTCCATTTATGTTTAAGTACAAATACCGGTAGAAACAGTAACGCTAATAGTAAGAGTATGAGTAAAAACACGATATAATATATTAACATATTGCGTTACTTCGTTTGCATAACTAAGATGTCCCATCATATCACGGCAACATGCACCACTATTTTAAAAGGGTAATATTACAGTACAGCCAGCTGCCCTGTGAAAAACTAAATACTACTACTACTAGTCCTTTGGTTCTGTTAGGTACAGAGTCCCCTGCCTTCTTCAGACAGTCTGACATTAGTGTGATACATTATTTAATAAAGATAGCAAACTAGGAATTTATGAATTCATGAGAAGTTTAACCTGTGTCATTACCATAGCAGAGGCCTCTACAATCCAAGTTTATCTAATCCTGAGTGTTTGGTCTGCTTTTTTTTCTCTCTGTCTGCGTTTTGCATTAGAACAAAACCCAATCATTTAACAAAAAAAAAAATCCCTTTTTAATATTTGTAATTTCTTTTGTAAAGCCAAGTCAGTAGTTTAATGTATTGACTCATTTACAGAATAATCTTTAATCCTTTCTCTCGTGGTTTAGTATTTATGTCAGTCAAGGAAAACATAAATGCCTATAAAAACAATCACTGATGCAAGATATTATCAGATTTCTCAGCAAGAAAGTTACTATGCGAACTAATACTCAGTTGCAATGGTCCCCATAGAGTAATGCAGATGAAGTGCAAATTTGTTTTGACAACATTATTTCCTTTGTAAAAATTAGACACTATCGTCTGCAAACACATGTTATGTGGGGTTGAAAAACACTGTACTCCCCTCCATCCAAGCAGACATTTTGACCAGCTGTTACAATCAATATACTGATCTGTGGCTAAGCCCCAACACAAATGTAGTCCCTCTTATTGCACTGTGGACTTGAGTGAACTTAAAAAAGAGAATGGGGATGGGGGGAGAGGTAGGAGACGGAACCAGAAACATGCTTGAGATAAAATAGAGTCACATAAGCCGTTGTAATCAGCCAATGTACAGTCAAGGCCAGAGCGTTTCAGAATAAAACAAACTAGTGATTAGGGTCCAGTGGCGGGCCTTTGGTCTCTGGGGAATCTGCTCACTGCAGTGACACATCAAAGGCCCCGTTAGTCTCCCGTCCTCCCTCTGGAAGTGTAGCACAAGTTCTCATTTGCATAATTGAGGTTTATATGTGCCCGCTTAGTGGCAGCTTGAAGTCCTTTGTGTGTTGTGTGTTTTATAGCGATTCTGCTGACACCCACCCACACACACACACACACACACACACACACACACACACACACACACCTCTGCAATGTGACTGAATAAAGAGAGAGCGGAAGTGACCGTCGGCCCATTCGCACATGGGGTTTTTACTTCTCTGACATTTCAGTTCAGTCATCGGATACTCCCCACCCACAGCCACTCTTTGGGTTCTCACAACTCACGATCTATTGTTAACTTTTAACAGGTTTTAGCTGTAGACCAATAAATCATGCTCATTACAATAAACAAAAAAAAAAAACGTGTGGCTCTCGAGTAAAAGTAAAAACTTTGTAATGCTCAAATAGCGGACATGGAAAATCATATTTGTTCAATGCCTTGTTAAAATGAAACCGCAAAGTATGTGCTATGTCAAAGAAAATACACTTTGACTGAAACAGAACGAGACACAAGCGCACGTTGAACAGGCTGGAGTGTCCTGTGACTGTCCTGTGAGGCTCACTACCATACCAAGTCAACTCCCAGAGTCGGCTGCGCGCTTTAAGACCATCCCCCGCCTCTCCTGCCAGCCCCTTTAATGACGGAGATCCCCACTGGGCCTTTGTGTGGCCGGTCCCTGGGGGAAATCTGCCACTCAGGCTTGCATCTCTCATGGGAGCCCCCACCTGACGTCGGTCTTCTACTGTTTCCCTCTCAGCAGACAGTACCCTGCTGGGCCCTTTCTTCTGCTGTTCTTCTGTCCAGCCTCTTAATGGCTGCAGAGGAATGCCCCAGGCCTACAGATGCACTTAGGCCTCCCCTACCATTAATGTGTCTGGGAAGAGTGCCTCCATTTGTGAGTGAGGGTGTGTGTGTGTGTGTGTGTGTTTCTGTGTATGTGTTTGTGTATGTATGTGTCTGTGTGTGTGTTTGTATGTATGTGTGTGTTTTGTGTGTGTGTGTGTGTGTGTGTGTGTGTGTGTTTGTGTCTGTGTGTTTCTGTGTGTGTGTGTTTCTGTGTATGAGTGTAGATGTGTGTGTGTGTGTGTGTTGGGGGGTGGGGGTTCTTGAATTCTGATTGGCACTGAGGTGGGCCAGCGTGCTGAGGATACAGATTAATTGGATAATGAATGGGTGTCACTTTGCCTAACTACCAAGCAGACTAGCATGTGAGAGCCTTTGTGGTGATTGGCTCTTGTCCAGTTGTAGAAAAGTCCACCCCCCCACCACACAGAGGAGACACCTCGTTGTTGACCCATGTAGTTAAAACAAAGCCACTTATAATATCGTACACCTAAAAGAACAAGGCCAATAGACTGATGCAAGGTCAGCCTGTATGATGTGCATGTGGGTTGAGGGTTGGGCACAGAACCAGGAGCACATCAGAAACGAAATACAACGCAAGACTTTCTTCTCTGTTCCGCTATTAAAAGGAGTTAAAATCTTGGATGTAAAAATATGTGTCAGATATTAAGGTCTCATTCTGAAATCATTTGTTTAGCTCTCCCACTCGGTCGCATTTGTGGCAGATCTGCAACAGGAACCATGCATGATAATTTAATACATTCTTTACATCGGGGGCTGCTGGCGTAGTAGTTACGATGCTGCACTAAAGTTGCGAGTAAAAATGTAACTTATATTGTACCCCAGAGACAGGTATCTAAGTCAGTCTGCTTCAGTAAAGACTCAGACATATAAATGAAAAATGTCTATAACATTTTTAAAAGTCGCTCTGGATAAAATAAACCAAATAATAAAATGAAATGCTGACCTATCCCGGCTTGACTTTTCCGTTTCAACTGGACTGTATAAACATTAGAAAGAATTACGTCACCAATCTGGCAGGCGACTTTGTATCAGAGGAAGCGCTCCGTCTGTGAGAAGACTCCAGAATGGTCCCACTTAGAAGCCATGGATCTGACTAAGAATTTTTGGATGCAGGTTCTGCTACATGTTACCGACCTGCGTGTTGCACAGCTCATCAAAACCAGGTTTACGCGGTATTTGTCCTTTTCAGAGTCCTTCATTTTGAACAAGCTTTGGTGAGTTGTCACTGATGGTCACATTGTCTCTTTGTTCCGTGATCTTTTTACGGTATTTAAATTGTCCCGAAATACCACCCGGCGCCTCCTCCCTTACATCCTCAAAATATCATCTGGAAGTGAAAATTAAGTGCTAAATATAATCTTGACCTCACTATGGCTGGACAGGAGAAACACTACAGCCTCAGGCAACACTGCCCATACTTGAATTATGTTAAAGCAATCATATATGTGTATATATATATTAAGATCACGACGTTTTATAACACTGTAAGCAAACTGAAAACATGTGACAGCAACGCTGGAAGCGCCTTGGCACCCGCTTCCTCTTCTTGGCGTGTCCTTGCGCTTTTGGGCGAGTTGGTGTGAAATTTCTCCCTACACAGTCTCCAGCCACGGCCCGCGCGTGGGACCGCGTCGCAGAGTTATCTACCCCCTGGGACCAGGCTGCAGAGTTACCCCTGCCCCCTGGGACCCGCACCAGCAGAGTTACCCCCGCCCCCTGAAACCGTGCCAGCAGAATTACCCCTGCCCCCTGGGACCGGGCCGCAGAGTTAGCCCTGTCCCCTGGGGCTGCGTCACAGAGTTACCCCTGCCCCCTGGGGCTGCGTCACAGAGTTACCCCTGCCCCCTGGGACCGGGCCGCAGAGTTAGCCCTGTCCCCTGGGACCGCATCGCAGCGTTACCCCTGCCCCCTGGGACCGTGCCAGCAGAGTTACCCCTGCCCCCTGGGACCGCATCACAGAGTTATCCCTGCCCCCTGGGACCGCATCGCAGAGTTACCCCTGCCCCCTGGGACCGTGCCAGCAGAGTTACCCCTGCCCCCTGGGACTGCATCGCAGAGTTACCCCTGCCCCCTGGGACCGGGCCAGCAGCTGCAGATTTCACCCGCTGAAATGATTTACTTCCCCGTCTTTAAAACCACAGGACAGCCATTCGTGTGATTTGATTTTCACGCCCGTGGAAGGCCACAGGTGTCATCCCTGGATGCAGCACACACTCAGAACCTGACAGGTGAGGTTTCAGGGACTGATGATCACGGCGATGAGCACTACCTCTTCACCACCTGTGGCTCGGGTAATGACAGAACACGTCGCCTGGACTGCATCGGCACCACGCTGACTGTCTGTCTTCTGTGTTGTTTCAAATTCGATGACCCATTTTGGCTTCGACCGCTGAAAAAAAAACGACAAATTTATGCTTGCAATGATGAATGTTTGTCTGCACATAATAAACAGACATTTAGTAATTAAAAAAAAAAAAGTTAGAACTTGCCCCGGGTTCAATTAATATCAAACAGGGACCGAGTGGGAATCAATTGGATTTGGAGGCGAAGACAAGACACAATAGGAGTTGAAGTGCAGAAGTGCACAGAGATCAATGAGGAATCATGTATTCATCCATAATTCATTTGCTCTGATTATATAGTCCAGTCTTTCCTCTCAAAACCAGGTAGGTGGTAGAAATGTAAAGGGTGTGGGCCTGCAGTGCGGTACAGCGTGGGCCTGCTGTGTGGGCCTGCAGTGCGGTACAGTGTGGGCCTGCTGTGTGGGCCTGCAGTGCGGTACAGTGTGGGCCTGCAGTGTGGTACAGCGCGGGCCTGCTGTGTGGGCCTGCAGTGCGGTACAGCATGGGCCTGCAGTGCGGTACAGCGTGGGCCTGCAGTGCGGTACAGCGTGGGCCTGCAGTGTTTTACAGTGTGGTACAGCGTGGGCCTTCAGTGTGGTAGAGTGTGGGCCTGCAATGTGGTACAGCGTGGGCCTTCAGTGTTTTACAGTGTGGTACAGCGTGGGCCTTCAGTGTTTTACAGTGTGGTACAGCGTGGGCCTTCAGTGTGGTAGAGTGTGGGCCTGCAGACATGTTGAGAAGCTTTCATTTGACCTGGATAGTGCTTAATCAGCATCTCTGCCTTTTTATTCTTCTTAATAAAACTTAACGAGCAAACATCTATTCGCTCACACAGACACAGGACCACGTGGTAAAAAAGCCTAGCGGAAAACTGTTCAATAACTAAGCTAATATTCTGAAGGATATATTGTTACTACAAAATACAAGCCTATAATGCTGGATAGATTTACATCTTTCTTTCCTTTGTGAAGGTGAATACTTAAACGTAATCAATTATTTCATGATTGCATGCATTTTAATTATTCTTAACCGTATTTTTTTATCAGTTAATGATTTAAATTATTTTAAGGATATTGAATTAATTGACATATTCATGTTATTACATTACTTAAATTGGTTAGTTAATTTAATGTTGTCACATTTATCTGATTAAATTTAATTTCATGCAGTGCACTTAAAAGTCTTTTAACCTCGTGGACTAGCATGTGGGCCGTATGCCTGGTATGGAAACCCACGGCGTGTGACTTCATGATTTATTATTTCATCTTGTCCTTAAGTCCCACGGACACAAATGGTTTATAGATTAGCCAGCCTTGCACTTTTCAACCACTGTGTGCGGAGTGGTAATGATGACGGAGGTCTAGGTTAGGTTGCTGAATCAGGCGCTGATTAAAATGGCCCAGGCTTGCAGTTCCTTCCCGGTCTGCATTCCCGTTTTTCACGTTTGGGACGTCGTTGTTCCGGGAAAAGGTCCAGGGGCAGTACAAAGTGCCCATAACTGCAGCCACACAGACGGATCACGGGCCCAGGCTTCTCTCTGCTGAAGTTCACTCTGGAAGCGGCCCGGAAAGGTAGCACTAATCTCACATCAACTGGGGCAGGCAGCGCTGACCCATATTTTCTGAAACAAACATGCCTGTGGACCTTACTGACAGAGATGACAAAAGAGCAGCCACCATTCTGGAATAGGTGTCACCAGTCTGGACGGGTTTCTGCACAGCTCACCAGCTAACGCCCGCCGCCTTTCAGCTCCTTCTCTGTTAACCTGGTACCCGTTGAAGTCAGAGAAATACGTCCAGAAAAAATTTAATTCAGACAGATGGGGATGCCATCCCTGAGCCTAGCCACATTACCAGTACCCCTCTCTTACAGCTCTGCACCGTTTAATGATCACTTAATATATCTGACAAATTTACAAGGCATTTAAAAATGACCTAGTCAGCCAGCCCTCGGAAAAGCGTTGGGTTTCATCCGCTCCTGGCCAGCTTGTAGTGAACCTGAGCTCGGATTTATCTCCACTTGGATGCTGTGATGTAGAGCTGTTGTGCCTGCTCGCTACAGCACAAATAACTTAACCCAGACACCTGTCAGAGTGAGTCATAATACAGGGGTAGTCTTTCACACAGAACACTTCTAGCTCATTTTCTGGCACTTTGCCATCTAGCCTGCTCCTCTCTCTCTCTCTCTCTCTCTCTCTCTCTCTCTCTCTTCTGTTTTTGACCCTTTTAACTCCCCTCCCTCTCTCCCCAACTCAAGTCATTTTAACAAAACATTTATGCGTGAATGGTTTAATACCACGTATCAAGCACATCATTGTAACTTTACCTCTAATTACACTTAATTAAAACTATTTAATGGACACTGTGTCGCGGTGCAAATGTGAATCACTATTCTAGGCCATTCCACTGCGCATGCCTGGCTTTGCATTCTGCCCACTCACGCCTCCACGCCATTCGCCTGTTTCAATACCAATCCACGTGAGGCGTCAATTAACTGCAAAAGTGCTCAATAATTAAGATAACGTTGCAATGAAGTATTTTTTAAATCATCAGCCCCTGGAGGCGTTACGCCATTCCAATAAAATATGGACAATTTGACAAATCATTCCCTCCAAGCAGATTTAATGCCTCCTCCATATTCATGGCTCTTTCGATTTTTAATCAAAGTCGGCGTGCGCGCGCAGGGCGGGCCTCCTCCCGCCATGATTAATTCATGGTGTTTAGCTCACAGTTGTTTAGATGCATCTGGCTCAGGGAGGTGTGGGGCTGGCTGAAGGGGGCTGGTGCCACATGGAAGCTGCAGATGTTCTGGTTTTGCATGTGCATAGCTCATCAAAAACAACCACCAGCACCACTCCTGGGCCCCTGCCATTTGGGAGATCCAGCCATCTGCTTTTTTCTTTTTCTCAGCCCCGTTGCATTGTGGGCTAGCTGTTTACTCGCTAGGACGGGTGACATCAGTGTCCAGGGGTGCACCTGCCACACCAGCAAGCCCCCAGAGCATGCACGGGGGACATTTAATTGGCCGCTGATCTCGTTTGCCCCCCTTCTTTCACGATGTCTCTTTCCCTGTTATTATGAGCCGTTAAACAGACATCAGCCAGCAGCCTCTCAGCACACAGTGGAGAACACATTAGCCCCTTCCCATTGGCCCCTGCAGGATAAACATCGCTAATGGTTTCACAAAGAACTACAATACCTCCTGAAAAAGGCATAGCAAAAAAAACAAAAAAAAGGCAAAGACACTACTTTTCCAAGAACAACGACGACAGAAATGTGAAAGATGCACGATTCAAGGCGCAGGGCACATAAATGTTTCACGCGCCTGGTTTCTCCACCGATCCGTTAGTGGAGCGCCGTGCGCGCCGCGTTGTCACCATCTCCACTTCATTTGTTTCAGCCACCGCACTTTGATTTATTTATTCGGCTCGTTTTCAATGGCGTAGAAAGGTGGCAATCTTTCTGCTATTATCTTCGGTGCTCCTCGTCCACGACTGCCTGCGGTTGACAGCAGGACTCAACCACAGGCAACTGCAGCTGCCATCATGGGCACCGACGACTGGCTCTAATGGCTAATTGTTGTATCTGTTACCGTAACGATTAGAGATGCTTTCCTGAATGGGGGGGCACGTTTGCGACTATTGGGCACACTACCCCGTTTTGTGTCCCAGTTAAACAAACGGCTCCCCGGTGGGCGTGGCCGGTGCAGACAGAGGAAGTGGTGTGATGATGGATCTGTGTGCGAGGCGAGGCGAGGCGAGGCTGCGGAGCCACAATCCCCGCAGGCCCCATCCCCACACTTTCCACACCAGATCTGCCCCATTAAACTCTGCTTCTTCTCATGCTTTCCCTAATGTGCCTCCAGCCAGCTCTCGGGCTCCCCGCAAAATCTGCTGCCGACACACAGGCCCGCTCCTCCGAAAGGAGAACGGAGGGCAGGGGGAGGTGGGGGAAGTGGGGGGGATGGGCGCACCTGAGGCAAGGCCAGCATTGGTTAAACGATTCCTCCCCACTGACTCCGTACCAACCTAAAATCTGCCAGTCTAAAATGCTCCGCTGGTAGCCCTTTAGCCCTCCCCAACATCCTCCCGTTTTTAGCTCCCCCCCCCCCCCCCATACACTGCTATTTTATGCGGCTAGTGCAACAGCAGTCATACAGGCCCTGTCAGATATGGTAATGAAATCTCCCAGCATCCTCCTGCCCAGAGCGGTTCTCTCAAAGTTTAATGTGGCTGTCAGTTCGCACCTGACTTCAGGGCTCTGACAGGCAGACTGAGGTTCATCATGAGAAATTCCCTCTGTACCAATCTTTAGCTTTCTCCCTGTGCCAAGGAACAGCGCAGAAACCGCACAAATCTGCCAGGGCATTCCTCTCAGAGTAGTGAAAACATTTGGGGGGATAAAACAGAACAGTGCAGCTAGGCCTCATTTGCTGTGAAGCCTGGCCAACGCTCTTGACGTTTAGAGAATCCGTTTTGCCAAACCTTGAGCACACAAAGCTGAAGTATTAGAAATGACCTCGTGTGATATTCACATTTTGATGCTCAGAGATACAGCGGACCATTCAGGTGTTACTGTGCGGCCGCTGTTTTTAAGGCTGCCGTTTTGTATTAGAGACAGCTATTAGCAACCGTGAAAGACCGTGGCACAGGTTTTTTCGAGAATATCAGCATTAGATTTCTAAGGAGGATAGCACCATTCAGCTCACACTGTGCACTGAGCCACCACAGCCCTGCAGTGTATCTCAAAAGAATGTAAAGCGACATCACCGGGAGAAGAGAGGTGTCTTTGCTGTCCCAGGCTCACTCACGCAGCGTCCCCTGTTTGTGGTCACACTCGGCACGCCGCCACCCCCTCTCTTTCCCCATTGCTGCCACTTGCACTGATAGGATAATTTGCCCCTTTTGTAAGCAAGCAGCATTCCAGTTCACATATTAATTATTTATACGTTTCCAAGATCTAACCCCTCTGAAATCCCATCTGTATGAGACACAACATCTGAAGCATAGCAAAAAAGAAACGGCATAAATAATTCACTCGCTCTCTCTATAAAAGGATTTCAAAATGTCTGGCAGTTTTCATTCTAGCAAGGAAAATCCATGCATTCACCCCCCATGCTCCCACAACCCCTTCCCCATCCCTCCTTCCACAGCGAGTGAAAGTGAAAGGCGGAATGCTGTCACACGCACGCACACGCACACGCACGCACCCTGGAGTAACGGTTATAAAATTGCCAGCGAAAGGGTGCTTTGTTGAACACCAAAAGGGCAGACTGCGATGGATACTTTGATTTGTTTAAAGTATAACCCAAACCCTAACCATTTTTATCTATTGAAACTTGAAAAGAAAAGAAGACAATTTACAAGCAGCTGGGTGTGGCCAAGAGGCTCGATGGTATGGTATAGATCTGTGCATTACGGCTAACACGAAAATGTCTTTTCATGGCGAAAATAAAATAAAAAAAATAGAAAGCATCAAAAGGTATTCAAATCTCCAGGGCAGTAAGTGCACACACTTTTTAACAGAATAAAACAATTTTGTGTAAAATATTCATGTGGAAACTGTGTTTGTGTACACTGAACACAAGACTAGGAGCTGTAAAGCAATGGGTTGATTGTCCTGCACGATCCTGTGGACAAGCGGTACTATTTCACCTTGTGCAGCACAGGGAGCTGGTGGGATGTGATGATAATAAGATACAGGTAATTTATTATATAAGAGGCTGGTGGGTCAGTTAGTACTGCCTGGGTGTCTGCTTACGGAGGTTGTGTGTCAGTGAGCTGTGAGCACATGCTTTATTTATATAGCTTGTACCCGGCTCACAGCAGGCCCTGCTCCTGTTGCCTGCCTGGGCCCTGGGGAGTTCTGGGCGTGGGTAGGTGCAGACTACTGATGAGGAGGGATGGAGGAGAAAAGAGTGGTGGGTGTGGACCGGCGCTGTCAAGACCCCTTACACACTGCTTCATTTTATTCAGCCAAATGCAGAGAGCAGCGCTGGGGAACCAGTCCTACTGCGACACATGGAAGCCACGCCCCCCTCAAACCCCCTCCCGACCAATGACCAGCCTCTATTGGTGACAGGTCAAACAAGTGCCGTGCCACGTGGGGCAGGACCACTTATCACCGAGGTGCACTTAAATTGTAGTGCAGTGTAAGACGTGATTTCATCCGGGGGGGCTATGGTTCTGGTTTTTATTGTGCTTTCAGCGTTTGTTTCTGCTCATTCCGGGGGGTTGAGGGTTAAATTCACCCTCCGACTGCGCCTCTGCTAGTTTAGTCTGCTATGCCAATGTCTACATTCTTAAAAAGCTTCACACCACCGACACTGTTGTAATCACATTGTAATCTCATTATTATCATCATTATATTTGTTCTCTTAAACCACAATACAAACATCTAACATGTGGGCGTTCAGACCAACAAATAGAACTAAATGCGTAAATTAAATTGACCAGAAATATACAGAGGACACAGAGACATTGATTGAAACAGCTGAAAAGGTTTCCTGAGACTCCTCTGTTAACTACCTGTCTTTCAGGCGCCGTGGAAGCGCCAAACAGAGATAAGCTCCAGCACTGACTAGGATTAATCCTGGCTGTTTTGCATTGTCAAAGCCTGTGTTTGAACAATGCTGTTGTCTTCTTGTTTGCTAATTTAGGAACAAACATTTGCCTGCGTAGCAAACAAGCTCTCACAGGAAGTGTTATTAATAGGATAATTAAGCAGACTGTAATGAGCTGGATTACTGCTAATTATGACAAGATTTGTTTTGGCATTTGCCTGTGAGGAGTCAGTGAAGTGTTAAAGTCTACCTTGGAGTTCATTACAGCGATGAGCGTGCACCTGAGTAAACAGGACAGACTCTGGGTCACTGGGGGGGCATGTGTGAGGACAGATAATGGCACTAGGGCCCCCCCGGGAAACTCCACCAGGCCGCAGGCACTGATTGCCAGCTTACACCCTGGGCACGGGGGCTCAATTAGCTCACAGGCTCAGTACTGTGTCTTCTGCTTCAGATTTTACAACGACAGGTCACACCCGCTGTGTGTCTTTTTATACAACAGTTCACGTGACGAGATTTCACAGATGTATTTCTGCTATTTCTACTATTCCAGCGTATCGACATAATCTGTCGTATAATGTCTGGACCTTCTCAATGAACAAAAAAAGTTAATCCCAAAAACTTCTTACGGTTGACGGATTATCTAAATCTTTTCAAAACATGGCAACGCTGGAGTTCTCACTTAAAAGATAAGAGCAAGAAAATGTGCTTTCATCACATAGCCCAAGAGAGGCTTTTAGGTTCAGACATTCATCTGTTTTAAAAGCTGAAGAATAAACAGATTTCTGTAAACCAATTTACAATCGAAACTCCTCACTAATCATAAAAAGTGTGTGTGTGTGTGTGTGTGTGTGTGTGTGTGTGTGTGAGCGTGTGTGAAAGAGAGAGAGTGTGTCACACTTGTGGGGACATGTTTTCATCAAGCAAACAAATAGGAACCAGGAACAGATTTTTGAATTTGGGAATCAAGCGAACAGATTTCTTGTACAGCTGTTCCTGCTGTGTGAAGAAATACAATTAGCACCAAGTCACAAAGCTGGCCTTTTGCAAAACACTGAAACTGCAGTCAAACGTTTATCCTACGCCGTTGACACCGCAGTTTTAACAACAACTGCAATCTGCTTTTCCTAAACCACTTAAGCTACTCATAATTATGGTTCTGATGTGTTCAAGTCAACTCAATAAATAAAGCTATAATTAAAACGTATATAGTAACATGTCATTGGAGACCAGCAGGTGGTGTAGCGGTTGAGGAACTGGGACTTGCAATTAGCTGCAGATTCAAATCACAGGAAGGAATTTTACTGTGGTACCTTCCAGTGTGCTACATAGCTCCAGTAAATATCCATAAAATAAATAAAAGGGAAAGAAATTGGAAATTGCTCTGGATAAGAATATTTCTACACCCTTCACATTTTAAATGAACTCTACCAATCATGACATTAAAAAAAATCAAATGATTCGGTAAAGGCTTTCATCTTCGCATGAAAAACAGTGGGAAAAAATCAGCCTAAGTACAGGAGAGTCTTAATGCGTTTGCAGTCAAAGCCTAGACGACGCACATCCTCCATTAAACTGTGCCACTCGTTTCTGTAGCTCACGATAAGACAGCTAAGTCCGGGATTTAAAGCTTTGGCTTACTGTTATCTTTGCACCACTGTCTCACAAATGCAGAAACCACGGCCATGTATCCGCTGAAAATCGGGAGAACAAGGGAATCAACACGTTCATTGGCTGGCAGTGCTTTAAACAGGTGTATCCCTGAGCGGATATCACACGTGCGTGTGTGTCCATGTCTGGAGGGAGTATCTGCACATATAAACTAACATGGTCTTCATTATATAACAAGACTTTTCCTTTACTTAAAAAAAAAAGCAAAGATGAGATTATGAAGAAAGCTCATTTCCTGCTAAACCTGGACTCCCGTTTCCCAAATAAAATTGCTTTTATTCTTCACAACATGTGTTGGGTAAGATTAAGGCGCTGTAATCTTGCCGGGTTTAATAAGAGTCTGTATGCGGAGAGCGGGCTGAAACAGAAAAGTGGAACAAGTGCGCTCTGCCTGGCGAGAGGATTTTAATCCTGTTTATTGAATTATAAAGAACCTTAAAGGATAAAGAATACTGAGTCGGGGATTTAAATGCTTCATGGTGTTTTTAGCAAGTTATTTGATAGTACTGGATCATGTTAAAGCACAGCAGAAAGTCAAATCACTGCCACAGAAGATGTTTCCAATTGAGGCTCTCCTATTATGCATGTACACATGCATTAAAATCATAATTAAAACATTTTCATAAAAGTTACCCTAATTCTAAGATATAAGTAACAACAGAAAAGTGTCTAAACGCGCATTTAATGTTATTGATTGCAGGATGTTTTTTGTTACATGGCGCAGTAATAGTCTTTCTCACTGAACTAGGTAATTTTAACACCTATGACGACAACACAAGGGATTTTCAGAATACACTGGCTTCTGTTGGATTAAGGATTTCAGACAAAAATTTAATGATTCGACCTGTAATGATCTGCTAAAAATGGTCATCCGGAAATAGATGGGAATCTGGAATTTTCAGCATCTATTCAGCTTCATTAGATTGTGCAGACATCGCAGAAAATATTTTTATCTGATTCTATAAAGAATAACAAAGAGCATTAAGAGTTGGCTACTTTAATGTCAAGTAATTCACCTTGAACACATTGGTAATCCCCAAATTCCTCTTCTTCAAAATCAAAATCTCTTGTTTGGACTTAGTATAATGTTTTTTATGTTGCCTTTCAGGAAAGAAGATTTAAGAAGATTAGAATTAGGGGCCGTTAATGGTCTGTGGAGGCTGGATATATGGATCTGGTGTGTTCCACAAGACGGTCCTGTCAGTGATAACTCATACCATCCCTTTGAATAAGAGGATTCCCGGAATTAATCCGAACAACAGAAGACATACCATGTGAATTATGTCCCAAAACAGATTCTTTTATACAGATTAGGACACCGGATGTAAATCTTGTCATATTCCGACCCAATGTCATGAGAATTTCTTCAGAAATACATTTTTTAATTAAATGCAACCATATCAATCTAATGGGGGGGTGGGGGGGGCAGCCTTCTGTCTGCTAGGCAGCTGTATTTGTCATGCAGTTCGAAAACTGTTGTCCTTCTTGTGTGAATATTACACTAATAAAGTGCAAAAGATTACTGGTGATGAAGGATCTGGGGGAGGCCTGGAATTAATCACAAGGGACAGAGAAGGAAACTACTCACCCTAATTGCACACAGACTCACTGCTGAAGACCAGAACCAAGAGCACAGTGCGCCACAACAACACACACACAGAAACACATTCACTCACACACACACACTCACACACACACACACACACACACACAAACACTCACACACACACACACACACACACACACACAC
>JAOYSI010012435.1:10652-39847 GCA_025775065.1 Hiodon alosoides | reverse complement strand
CCGAGCGAGACCGAGCGAGCCACCGAGCCCGCGCCCGAGCGCGCGAGCGCGCGCGGGGGGGGCGGCGCACCTTCTGTTTGCATGTCTGAGTGAGAGCAGAAGTGACTGAGGTGCTGAGTGTGACCATGGGCGACATCAGTGATTTGGACCGACAGATCGACCAGCTAAGGAGGTGCGAGCTCATCAAAGAAAATGAAGTCAAATCTTTATGTGCCAAAGCCAGGTAAAGCACACGCCGTTGTTCCTCCCATCCTTTTTTTCATTAGCCTATTACTTTTATTTTGCATTTACATTTTAGTTGCTTAGCAGACCCTTTTATCCAATGGAACTTACCCAGCTTACAATTTCTACATTAATCCATTTATACAGCTAGATATTTTACTGAAGAAATTTTGTTTAAGTATCTTGCTCAAGAGTATAAAAAAGGAGGACTTGAACTGCCCCACATTCTACCACTATTCATGTGTAGAGCTAAGTTCAACATCTGGCGAATTTTAAAACGCTGCTCATTTTTTTATAGATATTCTCTCCAGGTGTGACTTTATTGTAAATTATGAACTTATTCAGTCTTATACGACAGCATGCAGTGTTTAAGATATGAGTGCACAATGGACAGTGCCAGCAGTGACGTTTTGGACATCATTCTGTGTTCCAGGGAAATTTTGGTGGAAGAGAGCAATGTTCAGAGAGTGGATTCTCCGGTGACAGTAAGTCATGGCAGAATCAGACTTGGCATTGTTCTCATCGTCTTTTATATGATATGTTTATATGATATGTTCCCTCTCTTTCTCAGGTGTGTGGCGATATCCACGGACAGTTTTATGACCTGAAAGAATTATTTAGGGTAAGTGTACTTTCGTATCTCATCATAAAGGTTGAGGATAATGCCAACGCATTGTTAATGTAGCAGATATGTGAGGACGAAGTGATGACATAACCATGAATGTAGGAATGTAACGTAAATGCACGTTTGCTTTGCAACTAATCCTGTGCCATATGACCTTTTTAAATTAAATTAATTTTTTAAAGACCATTGAACCATTTTAATGTGTTCAGGTAGGGGGTGATGTTCCAGAGACAAATTACCTTTTTATGGGTGACTTTGTGGACCGAGGTTTCTACAGTGTAGAGACTTTTCTGCTACTACTCGCACTCAAGGTACTTGTTTGTAAAGTTCAGTCTGCTCATATGATGGATGTGTGTTTGTAGTTACTGTGTGTTTATATATGGCATGTAAATATTATATGTATATTTTCTACTAAACGTTTATCCTAGTCTTAATGTGTTAGCATGCAAATATAATTCAGCAGCTCCGTGAAAGTTACAGGCAGATTGATGTTTTTCATGTCATTTTGTGTGTGATTCAACAATTCTTTCCACCCCCCATTTTCAGGTTCGTTACCCAGACAGAATTACCCTTATTAGAGGGAACCATGAATCTCGACAGATCACACAGGTGTACGGCTTTTATGATGAATGCCTGAGGAAGTATGGCTCTGTAACCGTGTGGAGATACTGCACAGAGATCTTCGACTACCTGTCTCTCTCAGCTATCATCGATGGGAAGGTTAGCATGTGCAGCTGCTGTCTTCCCGTCTTTGTAATATGAATATCTTTACCCCTTTCTCCTTTTGCTTAGGGCTGATGTAGCAGTGCCGTGTTGTGTGTAGTTACTATGTTTTCTCTTTGTGCAGATATTCTGTGTGCATGGCGGCCTCTCGCCCTCCATCCAGACCCTGGATCAGATCAGAACCATTGACAGGAAGCAGGAAGTGCCTCATGATGGGCCTATGTGTGACTTGTTGTGGTCTGACCCTGAGGGTGAGAAGGATTCAGCATAGTACTGGCCCATTACTGCTTTGATCCATCTCTCTGTGTGTTGTGCCATCAGACCAGGAAAATAAGTATATCTTTTGTCTTTTGTATCTCCCCATCTCAGACACGACAGGGTGGGGCGTGAGTCCAAGGGGAGCAGGGTACCTGTTCGGAAGTGATGTTGTGGCCCAATTTAACGCCGCAAATGACATCGACATGATCTGCAGGGCCCACCAGCTGGTCATGGAAGGTTACAAGTGGCATTTCAATGAGACCGTCCTGACGGTCTGGTCAGCACCAAACTACTGCTACAGGTGCCTCTCTCTGGTCTAAAGTAGTCTAATGGCAATCTGATTTCTGAACTGGATCTGTATGTCTGAGTGTTTATTAGAAGTATTTGAGTGACTCAGTAGTTTCTCTCTCGCAGGTGTGGGAATGTGGCAGCCATATTGGAGCTTGATGAGCACCTTCAGAAGGAGTTCATCATATTCGAAGCTGCCCCACAGGAGACGAGGGGTATACCCTCCAAGAAGCCGGTGGCTGACTACTTCCTGTGATCTTTCACGTTTAGACAAAATCTATAGACATAAACTATTTAGACAATACTCAGTGTTTACTTAGTCAGGCATCCTCCCTATTTTGTTTATTTGCGTGACCATTTCATTCCTGAGCTTTGAATGTCGCCTACCGTTTGTTTTGTTTTTTTACACCTTCTGAAATTGTTCACATCTACACAAGTTTCATGTCTTCTTGTAGTCCTTCATTTACACCTAAAATCTTTCCCTGCCCATTTATTTTCTGCATCAGTTCTCCCCACTGTCATTCAAAAGTCATTCACACTGGAAGAGTGGGCTCTCGGCACCTCTGGTAGCTTTCGTCTGTTTTTAAAATGGGAGTAAATAGTTATTTAGATTAAGTCCCAGAGTATATTTTAGAGAATTAGAAACCATTCCCATATTCTGCAGCTGAGAATGGGCGGTGGGGAGGGGGGTTGCTCCTGAGTTGGGTAGTGGAGGGGGAAAAAAAACTACTCATGAAGTTCACTTTGGTTATTTCAATTTGTCTTTTGTGACTGGCAGGACTGGTATAGACTGAACTACCAAGCTGCTGAATACCTCAGCATTTTGTTTTAAATTCAAGCAACCTAAAACTGGAGACAAATGGGAACAAGACACCAAACTTTTTTTTTTTTGTCTTTGCTGTCCTTCTGACCGATTTCTCTGCAGGATTTACTGTTGATTTTATTATTGATCTGTGAAAAATAAAACTTTTTGTATCAATGAATGCAGCTTTTAAAAAGAAATTTATTTTTGGCTTTGTTCATAAATGTCAATCATAGTATACATAGCGGTTAGTATGCAGTTCTCTGAATTATGTCTGTGTTCTCAAACTTTCACAGTGCTATATTAACACAGAGCCTGAGATCAATTGCAAGCTGTTCTGGGCCCTCAACTAGACCTACAGATGCTGTGCTAGTTAAACTGGGATTTTTTTCTGTGTTTGATTTCACTAAACTTCCACTAAACTTTTGAGTTACGTAGGGGATGTGATCCCTGTCTTGTGTTCTGTGAGTTCTACGCTGTCATGCATGTCTCATCATCTGCACAGCAGGGTGTCCGTTTGTGTGAGTGGTTTCTTTGTTTGGTCGTTCTGTCTTCATAAACTTCACGCAATGATAGCCACTTACCTAGCTAACTAACTTGTATGTGGTCATTACAGAATGTCAACAATAGACACTTACCTAGCTAACTAGCCATATGTGGTCATAAAAAGAAGAATAAGATGGCATTCTACCACAATTCTTAGAGTGTGGTCTGTGAAGTGGGCTGCCAGTTTAAATGGGTTATTTAAAAAAGTATATATTTTTATTTTTAGAAAGTACTGTTATTTGTCATACTATATTAATACAACTACCCTGTTAGTAGTTTTTAATAGTCTTTGGATTTACAGAAATATTTACTGGTTAAGTGGTCTGCCATCTGAAAAACTTGGGAGAACCACTGGACTATATCAATGGGCATGTTCTGTTTCTTCCACCATATATGAAATACTAGTTTTGGCTGAATTCTGGCCAAATCTCTAGTACATCTCCTCTTCCTAGGACAAATTTTGAGTATGCACTTGTTTCTCCAATACAGTTTTTCAACAACATTCTTTCCAACTCTAGAAAATTAGCTGGATGCTACAAGCAAACTATGTACGTAAAAAAAACAGCTAAAAAATTATACTGGATAAAAGTTAATAGTATCATGTGTGTTATACATCCTTATATGCCTTTCTATGCATTTATACTCTCTTGCAATTAAAGAGCAGAATATTAGCATAATACCAAATGAGCCAGAGGGAGAGGTGAGCAATGAAGATGTAATAAATTGCTCACAGAAATAGTTAAAGAATGTTTAAGCTTTAAGGGGCACTGCTTAAATCAGCATCTGCACTCCATTCGCTGGGTCTCCGTCAGGCTTTCCTCCAATTAGTGCTCACCCTCTGATAGAAGTCCATTTATTGTATTTTTTCAAATCACTTTTACATTTTCTTATATTACTTGTAACATTTTAATGTCCTTTTAATTATATTTTCAAAAGCACTATATAATTCAAAACCAAAATATAATCAAAGCTAAGAAATTCAAAGAAAAAAAACTTTAAGACAAAAAATAAGCCCTTGGTTGTCAGGTTCTTTTCAAAAAGACTTGCAGGTTTTGTGTCGTGAGGGGTGGAAAAGGGGTGTGGTCCTACTCCTTTTTTACCAGCAATGTCTCCCCCCTCTCTCTTTCCTCTGCCCTCAGCTTCCACCAAGGGGAGGGGAGGGGAGAAATCACTTGTCTCATCAAGTAGAGTTTGCGTAAATAAAGTTGGTTGAAGATGTTTATGTTGACCTCAGACAAGTGCTAAATATTTTAAATCCCCATACCCCAGAATCGAAACGAGCAGTTAGAATTTGAGGCGTCTTATCCAACATGTCCAATCACATGATATGCCATTTACATTATAATAAGAATATTACAGTGGATAGGTGGTGTAACAGAAGATTAGCTTGCATGTAAACATGGTGTTTTACACTTTTGTAAACAATTCCTGTTGAAAAATATATTTTATAACACACCCTAAATACACATTTAGCAAATAAGTGCATTTTTGAATAATGTGACTCATTTCAATTTGTGGTTAAACATATGAAAATTCGCTTAGCAATGATGACCTTGAACTTTTATTCACTTTATCTGCAAAGACAGCATTTTACAACTTTCACCATTACCAATGGGCATGTCTTTCCTTAGCAACAGTCTCCAGGAAATGAGAGTGGCTGGCATAGTAGGAAAGGGTGGAATCAATGTCCATCCAGTTTACTTGACCTGCGTCGTCACCTGCTTGTAATGGCAGCTCACTTACACTGTCACCTAGGCAGAAATGACATCATGTCAATCAGTGCTTATGCTCAAATGTGAACAATGGTGTTGTATAGCTATACATAAATCAACTTAACAGGCTTGCATTGGAGATGATAGCCATCGTTTAATTTTTACAGCACACCTTATATAAGAAAACTAGACAGTAACAGTAACCTGATTCATCATGGAAGTTTACTGCAACTGTTTCCATCCAGGCATTGTCAGTGTTTCTAGGGTCATCAACATAGCCCTTGTAGACCTGAGGAAAAAAAGGGAGACATATTACACAAACATGTTAGGGCACACAAAGCGGCAACTCCAATTCACAAACACAAGAGCCGGAGTGCTGGACCTGGAGGCCTCGGGAGCTGAAAAGCTGAGCGATGCGCGTTCGGAGCTTCTCCTTCTCCTGGGTGGTGACGGCCAGCGTGTTCAGGGCCTCCTCGGAAAACTCCCGCTGCAGAGTGAGCGACACACGTTCCCCTGGGTCCACCATGCCCTGAGGAAGAGTCCAGACCACTGAGTGACTGGATATACTAATCAAACATTAGTCATTACACACACACCAATGCACATAGTATTAGGGTATGAGCAAAGAAATGCTAACTGTCCTGCACGCAAAGTCAGGAAAGAAGACAAACTTACCCCAGGTATTGCCCATTCCCCACAGTCTTTCCGCATGATGGAGACAAACTGCAGAACTGGGAGCTTAGAGCATGCGTTTACCACACGCTGGCCATTCATGTCCGTTTTCCATCTGCCAAACCAAGAGTCAACAGTTCAAACACTGCATACCCAATTGATAGCTTCATACATTTCCACCACTGAAAGTGGTCTGATCAGTTTGTAGAAACTTACAGACTGAATACTACACCTATAAAACCTTAATACAGTATGCAACATATAAACTGCAATATAACTAAGCAAGATGAGGAGGGGGAAAAAAAAAAATCACTCCCAAAAACTAGAACTAAAACAGGATGTTTCTAATGTGTAATTTGGATTCAGGGTTGGTGCAGATCTTTGGAAAGGGGACAATACCTGGTAACAACTGGGTCTGCAGCATGATTAGGACCCCAGCGCCCCAGTAACCCTCTACCGGTCACACCAGTTCGACCATGAGGATTTCTAGAAATAACGATGAAATCCTTGGATTTTTTTCAAGTATAGTCACAATGCATTGTGTAGAGCAGAGAAAAATGTACACACTTACAGCGGAATCCCCTGCACCACTTTGTATTCTCCCTCGTGGCTCCTCCTATCTACTGGTCCATCCAGGGAATTTAGCTGGGGGCAAAAAGAGCTAGGGGCACAAAAAGAGCAAACTCATAATTGCCATGGATACTGTACCTACTACCGTACCTGAGTATGTGACACTTCCCACTTACCTTATATCTGGATCTGCCCAAGCCGGCTTTGCCAGCACTGAAGCAGCAGTATAATTCACAGGCTTGTATTGGGGCCACTCGGTCTCCCACTTCACTTTGTCATCTGTAACTGGGAATCTGCGAATCTCAGAGCCAGGATAAACTGGACATCTAGACTTGCTGTGGGGTGTGGGCAGCATGGAGAACAGACTTGATGCCGACACGGAATGACTTTGAGCACTCGAAAAAGGAGGACTAGTGGGAACATGGTGGGAAAAGAGAAAATAATGTTCATTAGCACATAGCAAAATGAGGCTAGACACTCAACTATCCCTGAATTAAACTTTAAAAAATCTGCTCATCTCTGCATTGCTGGTGACATTACTGGAATTTTTCTTTTCCCAATATAGAAATGAATCGATATATCAAAAAAACCTCTTATGACCAATAACCATTTCCTTCCTTTCTGGCTTTTGAAGTCTTAAATAAAACACCAGACATCATAACACATGAAATACCTCACATACCGTTTGGATAATGAACGGAACAGTAACATTCTTACGCGGTTTTCTTAAAGCAAAACAGCTCACTTGCTAATATTCAAGTTACCTGCCGTTCCTAAGATACCAGGGTTTTTCTTTTTCTTTTTAGCTATGTCATTTGTCTGTCATATTTCCTGGATTGCTATATCGCTATAAATATTTAATAATTTATCTATTTGTACCTGGTTCCGGTTAAAAAAACAGGGCAACGAAATCCTAATAGCGTCAGTGCTACTCGAATAGACCCAACCCAAACTCCACACCCTCGTACCATCCCGATACAAACTCAGGACAATCCTTGGTAACAAGGAAGTAAAATAAACACCGGTGTATAGTGCATTTCCAGTAAGGTCATAGATGCGTCACTTAACTTTCCGCCATCTTTAATGAGTTCACGGACTCAGACTCTGGTGGACTTTTTTTATGCAGTCCGATGGTGTCATTATTTCAGACCACCAACACTCGACTATATTGAAATATGTAAAATGTGTAAAAGTTTAGTGGTCTCTGCAGTAGTATGACGGAAGACGTATCGTGCAGCTAACATATTTATTAATTCATTCATTCACACACACACACACACACACACACACACACACACACACACACACACACACACACACACACACACACACAATATATATATATGCAAGTAATTTTTAGTAAATTACTTTACCAGCACCAGTATGACATCAGCTGTTCGTCACAGAGTGTGGTGGTGAGGTGGTCTCGATTGGGACCTTTAAAACTAAACTTTTTTTGGCTGGACATTAAAATGAAATTCCAAAAAAATTATTTATTTTATATTTTGCTCAAAACAGCGAAACGTGTTGCAAAAACAAGGAGTAGAAAAGTCGGAATCACCTGTGCCTGTCTCCAGCATCTCTTCGATCGCGCCAGAGCGAGTGCTATTCAGACGCGCGTTCGCGCATAGAATTTATTTTGCACGCACACGTACACATGGAAAGTGGGGGCCTTGGCAGTCTCCACATTAGTTAGGGAAACAAGTGAGCGAAAGACTAATTTTAAGATTAATTTATTTTATGACAACACCAGGCCCACTCCCCAATTAGGGATCAAAAGATCGATTTGTAACACATAGCAATGGCGGATTCGAGAAGCAGTGCAGCTTCTACCGGAGCCACAGGCTCGAATATTGGAGCCGCCCGAGCTGATAATACGGCGGCGCCTGGAGGAGCGACTGGTGCTGCAGGATCCAAACCTGGCCTGGAGTCTGTGAAAGGACAAATATTTGACGTTGGTCCACGCTATACCGACCTACTATATATCGGGGAGGGGGCCTATGGGATGGTTTGGTAAGAAACAAATGCATTCATCATTTCAGAAGAGTGATTGTTAAAACGTTGTTTTAATGGTGAGGATAAGGAGGCGTTAGCCATTTTTGCTGTGTGTGTATAAATGCAAGAGGAATAATGTTTTAATAGCAAACTAAGCAGCCGTATCTCAAGCATTCGTACTAACGAGTTCTGCAATCGTCGAACAGTTCGCTTTGCCATTATAACAGCATTTTGTATTCCGCGATCTATACTTGTACGGTTGCATTTAGGCGTGGTTTTGATACTACCGAGTTATTTTGCAATACAGGAAACGTGAGATAATCAGAGCACCACTAATTTAGGAATTTTTCACACCAAAAAAAAACGTCTGACGATACATATAATCTAAAAACAGTTTTCTACGCTGCACTGCTTTCTGTCTAAAACAAACTACGCTTTAAGGTTTATTAGTTTGTATATCTATATGGTAGATTATAAATAAATAAAAAAACTCGTTTATCTCCCAATCACTAGGGTTCACAGAGGCTACCAGGTATGCAACAAGTTCCCACTGTATTACTGCAATTGTGCATTATTATGCTAAAACTGCATTCTCTGATTCTCAAGATAATGCAAGGTGTAGTGCAGTGTTTTATATGTTACTGCCATTGTCATTCAGGCGACACTGAAATAAAAACCAGTAAAATACCATTATCGATATCTACAGCACATCCTGTCTAATGTAGCTAGTTATTGATGTGTGTCCTAAAACGGAGAATTACATTTAAAACTTTTGTATGCAAGTCAACAAAAACAGTAACCGGGAATGTAACTCGAATGTGGTTTATAACGGTAATATCGAATACTAATATATGAAATGCATCAAAAGGTAAATTAAGCACAAAGTACATTTTGTCAAGAAATGAAACCTTAAAGCTAGCTTGCTAAATTCAAAAAAGCGTCATTCATCGCTATGTGTGAGCTGATTTCTCCATGCTAATGAGCATTGTTTGACCAGCAATATGGCTGGGATCAGTCTGAGGCGAGGGGATTTGTTTTTTTTCAGCAGGTTGTTGGTGTTGTGTCTTACAATGGTTGTAAACAGACAGTTTGCTTGACCTGAGAACAGGATTTCTCACCCAAATCACCTCACCGATTCCTTTAAAGATTAGTTAAGGCTTTTGTTTTTCCACGGCACACTCAACTCAGTTTATCCTGTCTTAAAAACTGAATAAAGTGGTTGAATTTAGCATTCCTTCCTCTGACTGTTCCCTCCATGCCAGGACCAGGCTTACAATGTTGTCCTCATATTTAAGCCAGCTACTTACCCTTCATAGACTTCATTAGAGTTTGTGACATGGTGGAAAAAGAGTATTAGAGTTTGTCTATTTGTCATCTTGTTACATACATCATCTACATGATTTTCAAAGTGTTGTTCTTTCCAGAGTGAGATTCATCTGACAGCCATCTGGTCTACAAATTCTGTGATGTGGTATAAATTCAGTGCATGTCAGACCCTCACCTGCTCACTATGGTCCCCCAGCTCAGCTCATGACCACGTGAATAAGGTGCGGGTCGCTATAAAGAAGATAAGTCCGTTTGAGCACCAGACATACTGCCAGCGCACCCTGAGGGAGATCAAGATCCTGCTGCGCTTCCGTCATGAGAACATCATCAGCATCAACGACATCCTGAGAGCTCAGCAAATGGAGAACATGAGGGATGTGTATCCTTCAGTGGCCCAGCCAAGGAAATGTTTTTGATGGAACCTGTGGTGTACTGAAACATAGATGACCAACAAGGCTGAACACCTGCTACCTCATTTAGAATCTGCTGGATTTTAGTGATCTTATAGATTTTGCTGTAGAAGTTACTGAGATATGCCTCCAGCTTCAAGAACAGTTTGTTGTAGGCTATGAATATGAGGTCTGAATACATTTTGAGATAAGATTGTATAGAATGGGAGTGGGAGTGTGGTTGCTCTCCACTCCTTTCACAACCTAACCAAGCTTCATATTATTCCGTTTAGTCTTTGATACGAGTGTTTGCTCATGTTGTTAGGTCACATGTTTTTATTACACTTGGCCTAATTTAGCATCCACTTAGACATCTTTAGCCGATTCTTATCCAGGTGGCTGCCAATATACAGCTAATGGCCAGTGTTTGATAACATAGCGTGAGCAGCACTCTAAATCTATGGGGACTCAGTCTGCTTGATATATTTTGCTGGTTGCTAGCATTTAGGGCCTGCATTACTTCGAGTAATGCAGGGTCTGTAGTAAATTGTGTGCCGAGAGTCATCATTGCATTGAGTGTATTATCCCTGCTGTCATGGATGGACAGTTTTATTGAACTAGTATGTTGACCGTTACAGTCTGTGATCAGACCTTGACTCTTATTTCCACCAGCTATATAGTGCACAATATTCTGTTTTGCCATTAAGTTGGGAAGCCCTCATTCTCTTGAAGTTTTAACGTGTTGGTCGAATGTATTCAATAGTGGACCCTTGACTGTGGATGCCTACAGCTACATTGTGCAGGACCTGATGGAGACAGATCTGTACAAGCTGTTGAAGACTCAGCAGCTCAGCAACGACCACATCTGCTACTTTCTTTACCAGATCCTGAGAGGCCTCAAGTACATACACTCGGCCAACGTGCTGCACAGAGACCTCAAGCCTTCCAACCTGCTCATCAACACCACCTGTGACCTCAAGGTTTTCCCGGCCTCTCCTATAGTCTGTTTCTGCTGTAGACGTTTGATTAATGGATCAGCCGGTTGTGATTACTTTTGCTCCACTGGTGTTTGCTTTTTATAAAACAATTGACTAAGCATCACTTAGGTCTAAACTAGGCCTGGCCTACGTGGTCGAGATATGGAATGCCTAAACATTGTCCAAAGAAGAAAATGTTCTATTTCCGTGTTGGCAGATGTTAAGCTTTTCCTCTAGAGTTTGTTATGATATCAAAACCTTTTTTTTTTCTTTGTACCTTTAAAAAAAAAAAGAGATTGCAGAAAAATTGATTAGGGTTGGGTTGATTCTTTGGTAATCTATCTTTTTTTGTTTTTGTGTGTGACTCTGCTTGGTCAATGCCGAGCGCCTTTCAGTATCACTCCTATACAACTCAGTTTCTGGGGTATATACAATGTATTATGGTTTACTGTAGTCTGCCTGTCGTATATATCCAGATTGCCTCCTTTCTCCTCCTCAGATCTGTGATTTCGGGCTGGCGCGGATAGCTGATCCAGAGCACGATCACACAGGCTTCCTGACTGAGTATGTGGCTACGCGCTGGTACCGTGCCCCTGAGATCATGCTCAACTCCAAGGTTGGTGTTGCACGGTGTATGTCTCCTGTACTGTGTCAAGTATAAGCTGCTCGTTGTTGCGGACTGTGTCTCCTGCGCTGTGCCGTGTATAAGCTGCTCAGTGTTGTTGACTGTCTCCTCCACTGTGCCTTGAATAAACAGCTCTGTTGTCGACTGTTTTCTCTGCATGTTGGTGGTATATAGCTTCATTTTGGTCTTTTCTAGTGCTGAGTAGTCTTTGTGTCTCAGGGCTACACCATGTCCATTGATATCTGGTCAGTGGGATGTATCCTGGCGGAGATGCTTTCCAACCGGCCCATCTTCCCTGGGAAACACTACTTGGACCAGCTGAACCACATACTGGGTGGGACCACTCACTAAGCTAAAGGATAGCAATGAGCTTCTTTACCCATCTGTTTAGCTTTTCGCCGGTCAATGTTAGACTCGTAATATGGGGATTGCTTGTCCTTCTCCTCAGACATCTTGGGATCCCCTACCCCAGATGACCTGAACTGCATCATCAACATGAAGGCCAGAAACTATCTGCAGTCCCTGCCCCAGAAACCCAAGATCCCCTGGAACAAGCTCTTCCCCAAGGCAGACAGTAAAGGTACGGGCACTGTGTTTCGGTATGCACATGTAACACAATATATTCAACCCCCCAGCTAATGGGTTTTTACACACCCTAGCCGGGAATCGAAATGTGGTTGTCAAAACAGACAAGAGATGATTAACTTATTGAGCCAGAGACCTAAGTCTTAAGCTCTTGGAAATCATCGCGCTCTTGTCTCTGACTTCGATTGACGTCACTGTCAGTAGCAAGCTCGTTTACAATTCAGTGGATAAAGGGAAGAATCCGTCTCTTTAATCCCAAAAGAAAGGGATTCGCCTTATATATGCTGCACTGTACAGTGAAGACTGTTCACACACACACACGTGTGCCTCACTAATGCATCGCTTTGTCTCTCTCAGCTCTGGATCTGTTGGACAGAATGTTGACCTTCAACCCTTATAAGCGCATCACAGTGGAGGAGGCTCTCTCCCACCCTTATCTGGAGCAATACTATGATCCCACTGATGAGGTATACCGACTCCTATACTCTAACCCTAACCCTACTATCCCGCTGATAAGGTATAAAGTTCCCTCTATACTCTGATCCTAACCCTACTGTCCCACTGATGAGGTATACCATTACGGGTCTACATGGGTTTTAGCCCTTTGTACCCAAAACACTTTCGTGTTTGAGTGTGATTTATATAAAAGAGGCTTCATGTTGGGGTTCTATAAGGTAGTTGCCGCCTGCTGAGTGTTGATGTATGTGTTTAGCCCGTCGCAGAAGAGCCCTTCACATTCACCATGGAGTTGGATGACTTGCCCAAGGAGAAGTTAAAGGAGCTGATTTATGAGGAGACGGCACAATTCCAAGCAAATTCCCAGAGCTCCTGAGATGCTTCACTGCAGGTGAGAGAGGTAAGAAGTAAAGATGAAGGAAACGTGTTTTCATTTATTTATATAGTAATGAATGTGAATTTTTTCTTTAGTCACACTGAACTATTATGATATTAATTGATATGTGCCCAACAATGCAATAATGCTCCATTACACTCTATGCAACATACATTAATACACATGTAGCAATGGTTGTCCGTCTATAGCCTTACAGTCCGCTCCAAATGCATCCTTACTCTTAATACACTGTAATAAAAAAACAGCATTTTTACCCATTAGCAACCAGTAGATTGTTAGTGTTAAGACGGCAAAGAAAATCGCTTACTTGTGATAATCTTTTGTGATCATAAGGAATAACATCGTATCACCACCGATCAACTGACAACATGCATAAACATGTTGATTGGCAGCTTGATAGCGAAATGAAAATCTATCCCTGCAAATACTGTACAGCTTTCTCTCCACCTCAACAGGGTGGGTGGAGTCAACACAGGCTGTGGCATGTCTAAGAATCTGTTACTGGCATGAAGAAGTGCCAAATGCAAAATTAGGAAGAGATTGTCTTCTCTTGTATTGATTATGAGTAAAAAATGGACCAAGAGAAATATTCAATAGATACAAGTCTATTTCTGTTGGCTATATTTAGATTTGTTTTAATTATGTTTGTTTATTCATTTCAGCCCTGAGGAGAGGTGGCACACTGAGCAAGAAGATATATCTAGTTTGGAGACAAATACTTTGTCAAATGTATGGTATACAAAAAAAACATTAAATGTACACACAAAGATGGTTGCCTGAGGGGAAGCTGTGTGTGTCCGACCTGGGTTCTTGTCCGTCTGTCATAGCTTTAATAATGATGCAGTAATTTAAACATGATTGCTGTCCCTGCTGGGAGTGTTGAAACCATTCTCCACTTCTACCCCTTGCTCATCACCTATGTTTTCTGTCTGTCATATCTCCGTCTCTCTCCCTACCCTTTCAGCAAAGTGTGGTGTTTACATACCTTTATATCCGGCCACATAATGTGTATATTACTATATTAATCTTAATCTAGTATCTCTCTTCTGAGAAATGGGGTGGAAGTATTGATTCGGTATGTGTTTAAACCATATTTTTATATAATCACTACCGTTATGAACAATTAGTTAGTTGTATTTTGAGAATAAAGAAAGTTCTATTTGACAATCAATTGGATGCTTTCATTTCTGGTCTTTTTATTAGTTTGGGGGTCCATAGGGATTAATGCAAGCATTGCTTACGTTTGCTGTTTGTTGGAATAGGGATTTTGTTCAGGGCTGTAATGTATTGCATTTCAATGCCCTGTTGAATAATATCTGTTAGCACAGAAGGCTGGTGACGGACGCTCGCAGTGACCCTTTGTGTACCCCTGCATTTACTGCCAGAAATTATTTGGAAGAACTGAAATCCACTGTCTGATCCTTTTTCTGGCTCCTTTTCGTTATTTTTAATTCTTTATTTTTTATACATTTGTTTTTTTGTTTAATACAAGAAGAAACTTATGGTTACTGTTATGATTTTTGCTTGGTTTTTACCTAGAGTTTTGAGTCTTTTGGGGTGACTTCAGTTAATTGATATATGTAATTGTTAGTTGTATGAATCAATCATTTCTGCCAGCTGTGCTATTATACTCTTTAACTTCAAATGTAATTCGCAACAGTTTTAAAAATCAGTTTTGTCACTGGATTGGGCTTGTAAAGTCTTACAATTAGACTATACTACTGATTTGATATTTAAACCATAATAAGGGATTGAGTGCATGGCAACCCTACTGGTTTAAAGCAGTCATCAGTCGCTCGATAACTGCATACTCTATTGGCGCAGCTCGCAAATCTCATTATGCTGTTGCCAGGAGTTGAGGTGTAACCAGTAGGCGATGGCTTATAAATTCAAGGAGGGCCACTTGAACACTCCAAGAAAGTTTTTAAACCCGAATTGGTCAATTAAATATTGAGTAATAAATGGGTAAAGTCGCTATCGATACAGTGGTCTACTAAGTCAAATTGCTTAAAAACAAGCAATGAGTTAACCTACTTTATTGAAACTGTTATTACATTTTTTGGTGATATGTTTTTATTTTCATTAAGATGAGTCATAATTGGGTTTTTTTTTTCTTTACTCTTGGGTGTGAGTAAATAAGCCATTGCTTTTCTGTACATATTTTTGTCTAAATTAAAAAATGATTTGAGATGCTGGAAAATTTTGATTGTGGGCAAATTTATGAGAATTGAATGGCATGGGACTAAAGTATTAAACAATTAGCAACAAGTTTATATATGCATAAATAAAATATCTCTCTAAAATTGTTTGATATTCATCATTGCTATGAAAGTGAAATTCCACTGAAATTTAATCTCAATACATAATTTCAGTTATTGGTCTTAATTCTTATTAAAGCACTTCAGTAAACAAAGTACAAAAACAAAACATTTCAGTGTTACCTTTTTATTTCATGCCAGTCGTCAGCAATCGTTTACATAACTCCTCGTCAAAGCAGTTTATCTAGTTGGACAAGTTTTTAAATTGTATTTAAATGCCGTTCTACAAGTTGTATTCTGCACACACTGATGGCTTGTGCATGAAAGAAAATGGTCAACAAAAAGTTCAGTTCAGTACAGTGCAGTAAAGCTGAAGGAAGCATGTGTTAATGTGGTCAGCGTCAAGACTCAGGGGAACAATTATCTCATTGTAGCCTTCCCAGCCTAATCCCACATATTTGCGAGGGAGATCGTCTTACTGTAGCCTTCCCAGCCTAATCCCACATTATCGAGAGGGAGATCGTCTCACTGTAGCCTTTCCAGCCTTCTGTCATTAGAAGTGTAAATCTATTGTAGCAGTTTAATGTTATATAAACCAGTTTTAGAAGTTGGCCCAATACTATGTCCATTATTTTAAATGCTTTCTATATAGAGAGCTTGTTTGCATTGCTCTGTCTTCTCACATTGTAAACAACCCTTTTCAACAGTGAACAATACTGTTCCATACTGCTGACAGCAGGCTTGCCATAGAACACCTGCTGATCACTGCCTAACCTTTGGCAAATGCATGTCAGCAGGACAAAAGAATGTATAAAACAATGTTATTTGTCCATCATGCTTTGCTAATAATCTCCTTTAGTTGAACCCATACAGTAGTTACTGAGCTCTCAGCCTCTACTACTATTACTTGGACAAAAGAGGTGCATTATGTAGGTGTTTGGCACAGTCAACTGTCAGCTACACACGTTGTACTGATTTTCACACAAATAAAAGACTAAAATGCTTTCCCTGGTTTGACATCTCAATCTGTCAGTCACATATGTACCTGTTGGAACTAAATAGCAAAGTAAACACAGAGCCATACGTTTCCTTCGTGAGGAACTAATGTTTTTCAACAAGCCACACATTGTGACAGAGGTCTGCCCCCATATTCATACGTTGGATTCCTCAGCGCCACATTAGCAGATGAGTCAGGTGGTGGAGCTGGAGACTAACTGGAACTCACTTTCTAGGTAAGTTAAGGCGGAGGTGGGTGTGGGGCATGCAGTGCAAATTTTTCTTGACTTTTAGTGGCATGTCTACTCAAGTTCTTTGTCCTTGGTGTAATGGCCCTCAGCATTCCTTTCACAGGAGACTCTCGACAAGTGTCAAGAAAGGAGGGACTGAAAAGGGTGGGGGCAAAGCAGGGAGAGTGGTAAATAACCAGAAAACAGACCAGTTCTGTGAGAGAAAGTGAACATACTGCATAAGGGTATGTTATATATTTTCGGAGATTCTGATTTATGTTTTTGTAGGGTCTCTGGGAAAAACCTTTCCTTGACAATTTACGCAGGCTTTATTTTTCTTTGAAGATTTTCCTCTTGTAGGGTTAAAACATTTGAATTGCTTATTCTTGTATCAGGAACATTAGACACACCTGTTTTTGTTTTAGAACAGTATGGCCAGTTACCTCTACTACCTGCTCCCAGCATTTGGGGGCTACACCCTTACATCACTCTACCTGCTGAAAAACCCGCATATCCTACACAAGAGAAAATGCCAAGCTTTCTACAGTACCCACATCTCTCATCGAGGAGGTAAGAAATTAACATGCCGGGGTAACAGTATGCTTTTGGTTATGACCGGAAATCTTACATTTAGATATAGCAATTACTGCAAAAAGGGTGCTGACTAGTCTGATTACACTTGTTATGTGTCAGGTTCTGGTGAACGGATTGAAAGCACAATGGAAGCCTTTACACAGTGAGTATTCTTTTTTCTCCTGTTAATTGGGGAAGTTAAGACATGAGGGAACGCTTTTTGATATACCTTATCACTCAGTGCAGTGGAGGCAGGAACAGATATGCTGGAGCTGGACTGTCACCTGACCAAAGATGGTCATGTGATTGTGTCACATGATGAGAACCTTCTGCGGGAGACAGGACAGGACATCACAATCTCGTCTGTGAAGTTTGAGGTCAGAAGTCGGGTGAATTAAATTCAAAAGAATCATTTCAATTATTGAGATTCCATTGACTTGACAAAAATAAAATACTATGAGCATAGTACTATTAGTATTTTAGATGGTATCATAAATGAATTGACTGAGTTTGTTATTACCTGTTCCTTTAGGAATTGCCTCTCTATAAAGAAAGACTAGAAGTCACGTTTAAAACAGGTTTGTAGTTTTCTCACTTTCCACTTCTACTACTACATAGCATTTAGACAGAGCACAAATTGTCCATCTAACTCATGTATGTCTGTACTGCATCCAGAATATAATGTTTATGTAGGATTATCAGTGCAGTGTATAAAGTCTAAGTTGAATTAGCATCTGCACTCAGGACCCAATAGGACCTCACTCATATCTCTCCCACAGGCCACTTCAGCACAGGTGCCGATAGACGTTTTGTGTTGTTAGAAGATGTCTTCAAGAAATTCCCTAAAATTCCCATCAACATTGAGATCAAAGAGGAAAACAATTTACTTATCAAGAAGGTGAAAACAAAATGACCACATCAGCAGGAATAAACTCTGCACAACATTACAGTGCTACCCATCTCAGTGATGAGCAGTTTATATCAGGGGTCTCCACTCTCCAACTCTGGTCCTGGAAAGCTCTTATCTAGTTGTTATTATATGCTGCCCTAAACCACCAAATCATGAGGTATTTGAGACAGCCATACATTTGGTGATAAAATATGTATTTTAATTCTTAAAAATATCTATTCAACAAAACCTATAGAATAGGTACTATGATTAAGTATTTTGTAGAATTCATTTTTTTAAAGTGTTGATTTAAAATAAAAAAAGTTTTTGTACAGACCTGTGTGCCAGAGGTTGTCCTTTGGCTGTCCAGCAGGTGTCAGTACTGTAGTGGCTGTATTTTCTTCAATGTCTTCTCCACAGGTATCTTCACTTGTAAAGCAATATGACCGAGAAGATATTACAGTGTGGGCCAGTGTCTACTCTAACATCATGAAAAAATGCAGAACAGAGGTCTGTGTGCGTGTGTAATAGATTACTGAGTATTCTTCCCATGACTATTGAATACTGTTTACATGACTCTAATTACGTTTGTGCTGGACTGAGCTTTCTCTGTTGAGGGTCTTGGCACTGCTTTGTGCAGTGGGTCTTGGCACAGATTTTGTGTTAAACGGCACACTGGGTTGGTGTTTTTGTAAACCTGTTAATATAATACTTATCACAAGATTGCTGTTTATCATATATTATATTATTGAAATAGACAGTCACTAAATGCAACTCGTTAGTTGTAACTCCACAGAGGAAGAAACTATAACTGATTAATCTTAATCACAGTTTAAAAGACAGACCAAGAAGGGAGTCAGAGTCGACAAAGTTGGACTGCATTAAACCATATCTGTTAAGCATTTTGTGGACATCCACTATAGTTTGAACTGTGTATATGCGTGTATGAGTGATCTGAACAGTATTTCCTCGGGGGCTGTTATGTCTTGTAAGCAGAACCCAGTCATCTCTCACAATTGGTACCTGGCGCTGTGTGCTTAGGAACTGCATGTGTATCTCCCCTCATGCCTCTCATTTCCTCTCTACCTGTGGCCGACCAGAACCCAGCCATGCCCTACATGTTCACAATGGGGAGAGGGCTGAAGCTTCTCCTGCTGTACTACACTGGCCTGCTTCCCTACGTGCCCCTGGGGGAGAGCTTCTTGCAGTTCTACCTGCCCCAGGTCATCAACAGGTGAGTCTGTGAGGGAGAGCAAGTGAGTTACTGTGTATTACTTTTGCGCTATAACACTTAATTACCCTGCTAGACATACAACAAAGAGGTATTATTATTATTTTGTCCATGTATTTCCATCAAGGCAAACACGCCAAATTAAACATGCCTATAAAAATGTATCTCATAGCGCAAATGTGGATCTTCAGTAACAATATCAACTTTGTCTTGAATCTATTACCAACACAATCCTGTTCTTTCAGGAATTATATTCCTGATTCGTTTATTCTGAGGAACAGAATGGTCATCTCTCTATTTGAAAAGTGAGTATAATTGTAATCTCATTGCTTTATTGGTGTATATGATGGTACACTTATATTATATAAAGTTGGTATTGTACCTTCTGCCCTCAGAATTTATAATTCCAAATGGGAGCTATGACAATTCGATTTTCTGTTCCAGACTAACGATGAGGAAAAGTCTATTTAAACACTTGGTGGACCGAGGTATTCAGGTAAAGACTACCATCATTTCCACTATTGCCTTTATTGAAAGCATTAAATGATGGAAACTTCTCTTTTTATGTGGACATGCATTCCTAAACTTAACCTACATATCCACACCTAAAAAGGTTTTTTTTTTACCGAACAGCCACACCTCTATTCTCAATAGAGAAAACGTACTCTGTGTGGATTAGTTATGAATAGGTTATGCATAAAGCCCAGGTATGTGATGTTTCTATAAATTGCAGATGACAAGCATCCTGTCAGCAAAGATTTCAGATTGATGTGTGTCCTAAGAGGAAAACATTTTTAGCAAGAAATATTGCAGCTAATGACTACTGCAGCATTGGGTTTAGTTAGGAAGTCCACATTATATAGTGCACACCAATTGCCAATATTGTTGTACTGCAGATGACGGTCATCGTCTGTGTGTATACTGTATTAACATCCAAAGTCACCTCTCCCTCCTGTTCAGGTGCAGCTCTTTGTCTGTAATGAGGAGGAAGACATTGAGGCAGCATTTGCATTGGGGGCCACCGGAGTCATGACTGACTACCCCACCCTCCTTTCAGATTACATTCGCAGACACCCTATTGCTCCACCTTGTAGCCTGTAGACAAAACCTGTGTCATGTCCCTGCCACTGGAGTCCATAGTTACCAACCACAGGCCTTGATGCCGTAGGACAATCCCACTCTCCTTTCCCTTTATGCTGTAGGGTGTTTCTGTGCAATCAACAGCTTTACACAATGGCCTTGTCTGTATTTTCAGTCCGATTAAGGCCAGAGCACAGTAGAAATACGGTGTGAATGGTTGAAATGAAGAATAATCTTAATAAAATAGAGACATTAGCCATAACATGATTGCTCAGATTTGTCTCAGCTTTTTGTTCACGGTCATGCTTCTAATATCCGCTTGAATGCTACAGACCTGTCCTTCAACTGGTCCGAACCCCAAAAGGCTTTTCATGTTCCAATTCAAAACTGAATTGCATAACCAGTCCAAAAAGAATGTTCCAAATATTTTGGTGGTGTAGTGGTTAAGTTGGCAGGCTTGTAACCGAAAGGTTACCATTGAGCAAGGTACTTCGATTGTGCTTCCATTGCCACGTAGAAATATGTACAATTGAGCTAATATAGAACCATACTGTTATGCAGAGAGGCGACCCAAACCCATTGGAAGACAGATGCCAGATTGGGATCTTCAGCATTTTTTGCAGACTTATGAGGGCCATCACTGCAGAGCTAAGCCGGACAAGTACCAATATGTAGTAACACTGTTATCCCCCCCCCCCCCAAAAAAATAAACCTCTCTCAAAGGAGGGAAAGTTCATCATTAAGATCTTCCACATGACTAAGGGCAAAGAAGTCTGAGCTTGGACACATACTACTTATGCTGGAAGATGCTCTATCACCCCCAGTCACTTGTAAATAGCATCATGAAAACAGTATGTGGGAGTAGTTTGTATGCTATTATTAAAATCCATACCCAATATATAATTTTGATGTTGAAGGAGTAACATTGATCAGGATTGAGAGTTTGTGGGTCTGTATTAGCATATTATTGGATAATCATGTAATTTAAATGTCACGATTCTATTTTTATCATTGGGTAAATTAATTCAAATTCATATGCGGTTTCTTGTGAGAATGAAGGAGATGACAAAGATTCCTAATACATGTAAAACAAGTAAAATACACGACAATACAAGGCAAAATAATCCATAACAATTAATTATAGCCTACTGAAAATGGTGTAGCTCACAGTAAAGAGTTTGCTATTCAAATAATTATCACATACTTCCATTTTTAAGATTGACATTATGAAGCATCAAAGCAATTAAGTTTGTAAAAGTTGCGTTAATCTTGTTATAGAGAGTTCGTGAAATAAATCACAGCGGCACCCCTTCCTAAAATGGTTATTTCTTGTGACTAAGAACGCTATTATCCCACGCACGCTGTGTAATGACGCATGAGAACGTATTGCCCATATTTCCGGCGAGCGGATTTCGTTGCTGAATGTACCGTTCTGTTCTGCTTCGGAATGGTACTTATTAAAGAATAGTGAGTACATGTTCTGTTTTTAACTACATATCACTTAAATTGATGTATAAATAAACGTTCACAAGATATTCTTGTACTATCAAAGCACACATCGATATTGCAGAACTATAGAGAGGAATTTGAGGCATTCATTTAGCTGGTTTTGTTCCGTTAGCCAGCTAGCTAGTCATGGTAAATTGCTCTGCATCGGTGCGGCTCATAATCCTGTTATAACTAACAAACGAGACGACGACCTAATTCATGTGAACATGAATTAACTATAATTATTAATTATGTTTTTTGTTTCATCATTGCAGTGCCAGTTTCTTTTGCAAGATTCGACGTTGCCGATGTAGCTAGCTATCGCTTTTGGTGTCAGACCTTCCATACTTTATATACACTGGGATGCCAGTCTTATTTTCTATTTCAGAAGTAGGCGCCTAGCAATTCTGCTAACGCTTCTCTTTCTCTCGTAGCCAAGTGTTGTTGCCATGTTCCGTAGAAGAGGTAAGTACATGCTAGGTTTTATTTACTAGTGTTTTTTTTTGCTCGTCAGTGATGTTTTGTGAACTCAGTTTTGTTGTACTGTAGAGACATCTGTTTGGTTTGTAAATTTAACTTGTATTGATACTTGCGTCATTCAGTGTTAAAATTGTATTGCTGTCATCGCTCTGTTCATAGTACCAAGTTGGCCAGTTGTTCTCAGTGGCTGAAGCCAGTAAGAACAACACAGGTGGAGGAGAGGGGATTGAGGTTCTCCGGAATGAGCCATATGAAAAGGATGGGGAAAAGGGCCAGTACACCCATAAGATCTACCACATACACAGGTCAGCCTCCTCACTCACTCACTCCCTCACACAGAGACATAAATACAAAGTATCTTGTCCTACTTCATTGACAGTAACAGAGTAGAACATCATATTTCATGCCCACATTATACTAATGAATTCCTCTTAAAATATTAAATTCATGTGGATATATTCTGGTTTTCTTAATTTTGAAATTATTCACCTTTAATACAAAATCAAATTTTCTTTTTCACTGTCTTGCAGTAAGGTCCCCAGTTTCATCCAGATGTGTGCCCCAGAGGGAGCCCTGGTCTTTCATGAGAAGGCTTGGAATGCTTATCCTTATTGTCGCACCAGTTAGTATATTACTATGTAAATCAATCTCTCATTTTTTTAAACTGACTTTCTGCACACATTTTTGTAGATATGCATAGTAACTCTATTCTTTCTTTTTTCCCTTTACACTATACCTCTGGACCACTCATTAAACTTGGTGCCTATACAGTTGTGACAGTAAGTGTGTTTATAAATTACAATGCCTTTCAGATTTGCTGTCCCTGGTAGAAATATAACGTCTACGTCATCAATAATAATAATAATAATAATTAATAATAATTCCCCCCCCCAGAATGAATACATGAAGGATGACTTTTTCATTAAGATTGAGACTTGGCACAAACCTGACATGGGAACAACTGACAATGTGAGTTGGATATTTAAATGTATTCATATATTCTCATCCTGAGGACACGCATCAGAATGTGTCTGAGTTAACACAGTGTAATTCTCTGAAGCACATACATATTAATAATAATAAAAAATGTTGTTCTCTCTTAAGCCTCATGGTTTGTCTCCAGAGGAGTGGGAGGAAACAGAGGTGGTACCTATAGACATTGCGGATCGATCACAAGTCGACGATGTTGTAAGTTCAAAATTGATTGTGATATTGTGAATCCATGAGTTCATGTTGACCCCACGAAGGAAAAAACAGTCCTCTTTTCATTGATTTACAAAGGACTACAAGGCTGAGGAAGACCCTGCTATCTTTCACTCAGAGAAAACTGGGAGAGGACCTTTGGGTCCTGGCTGGAAGGTACTGCCAACACAACCAAATGAAAATTTATTAATATTGTAATAATACAGTTGAATTCTCATTCATCTTTGCTGCTGTTGATAACATCAAGAATAATCAATTCTGAAATATTGTATAGAAGTGTTTTTATATATACTGTAATTGTCTCTCTATAGAAAGAGCTGCACAGTAGTAACTGTCCCTATATGACAGCCTATAAGTTGGTCACGGTTCACTTCCGTTGGTGGGGGCTGCAAGGTCGAGTGGAAAAATTCATTCACAAGGTAAAATAATCGTGAAATTGAAAGGCAGTAACAAACAATTAAGTCATGTCCACTCAGCTTGAGTATTGTTATTAGTTTAAAGCTAATTCCATTTGCATAGTAAATATATCTGATAATGTAAAATTCAGTGACACTGAAATGCTTAAGATGCGTGTATCAGGCTTTATGTAACTTTGTAGGACTTGTGGATTTTGCGGATTTAATTGGGAAATCCTGGTATTTAAAAGGACCTGTGTATTCCTATGTTCTTTTTACCAGGTTAGTTTCCATGTAGCTTAGTCAACCCTGTAGTAACACCCATCTTTCACCTGTCCTGCCCCGTCTCTCCCCTGAGCAGCAGGAGAAGCGGCTCTTTACAAACTTCCACAGGCAGCTCTTTTGTTGGCTGGACCGCTGGGTGGATCTGTCCATGGATGACATCAGGAGGATGGAGGAGGAGACACAGAGAGAGCTGGACCAGGTACACACAGACTACCAGTCACTCTTTTACCCGGAGCTTCTTCATTGGTCGTGTCTGAGATTCAGCTTGTGGACTGGACTGTGATTAAAGCTTACAGTCTGTTTACATGAGACTGAAAACATCTAAAGTATATATTGATTGGACCTTCACAATTAACGTATATAACCGTGAGCAGAAGAAATTGTCAAGAGTTAAGTATGCAATTTTTTCCCACATTTGACTGACTCAGGACCTTCTCAGGAAACTATTAAACGGGATCTTGTGTATAAGGCTTATATATTCTCTGCACCCCTATTTCTTCCTCAGATGCGCAACGAGGGATCGGTTAGAGGGATGAAAGCAGGAGAAGACTAGACAAAGATGGAGTAAGGGAAATGGGACTATGTTTGATTGAGTGGTGTTTTACCTCCCCTAGTCCCATACACTGTCCTTCCTTCTGCAGCCAGTTAAAATGCGCCACATCAACAAGCCCTTCCACATAGAAAGCCGTCATCCCCTATCCGGGAAGCGACCATCTTTGTATGCGTGAATGTGTCTTTTAGTCTGTGCCTGAGTGTATGTCCTGGGTTTTGTCTATATTTATCTGTATTTTCTTAACCTACATCATTTGCTGCCAAATTTGAATTTTACTTAAACACATTAAGTAATTTTGACTTTGTTTTTACTATTACGTATTACTGTTATTGTTTTTTGGTTCATTTTGCAATTACAAACTATTACTGTACTGTAGTATGCCCGTAATTCTCTCAACCCAACCCAAAATCCATTGAATTTAATCCTTCATTTTGAACAAGATAATTTATCTGAATAATATAAAAGTACATAGTTGCTTATCCATTTTAATTAGGCATTTCTTAAAGATCAGAATAATTTTTAACTTGAAATGCAGACAGTATTTCACTGAGCTCTTTAAAGGGTATGTGTACAAACGTGAGCTCAGCTGCATCCCCCAATTCTTTAGTATTCAAGTGGAATGAATGGATAACACACATTTTTAACTAAACCTAACCATTGGAAACCTCCATCTCTGACTGAATCAAGTTGTATTCTGCCTAGGCGTGTTACGGCTGGGTTGGTTGGAGAGAACTTTTGGAGAGAACGTATGAGTTAGATTTACTATAATAAAGACCTTGACTATCATGAAATTTGAGTGCTGACATTTGTCTTTAAAGTTCTGCTTATACATCCCTTCCTCACCCACAGCAGAATTATCTTCCTTAGCCATAAATGCAGGAGCACATGTGATTGTGTAGAATTTTACAGGTGGATACTTCCGCAAACACGGGGAAAGCAGCACGGAAGAGCTAAAGGAATACAATGGAACGTATTGGTATTACCAGCTGATCTGGTTGTTCTTACTTAAGTGCTAAGAGAATGAAAGTTACACCATGCCCTAAAGGGATCTGTGCAGTGCTGCAATGAAGGCCTGTAATATATGTTGTGATCACTGCTTGCGGTATAATGTGGCTGGTGTGTTAAAGCTGAACAGAAATACTTAAATGCACTTTCAGATCAATGTGTACTACACAAAGATAAGGAGAGGAAGAGGACCGCATTCAGTCTTCTTTAAAACTATTAGTATATATTTTGTACATGTCAATGGGCTCAATTCAAATTTCAAGGGTAACTTTTAATTTAAGCTTTCTTTCACACCAGCGAGGCACCAAATGTTTGAGATACTCAAGCAGCAAGTTATTGTTCCTGTTGTTCTGTAGAATTTCCAAAAAGGATTGTAACTTCTATGCCCACTAATGAATTCTGCTGGAAATGGGAAGGGGTATAGAGGGCCGTGATCCACGGCCTCACAGTGATTGTAGTGTCCACTGACTCCATTAGGAAACATTTTAACTTAAATTGTACAACCCCAGTTCCCATTTGACCTACAACCCTGATCCCCAAACCAGGTCTACTAAGTTCCTCTACTTATGAGTATTGAAGCTGCATCAAATACCCATAATGTCTGTCTTTCATTTTGTTCTACCTTCTTGAAAATCCTTACAAATCTTCTTAAGTAGCATTAGTCCGATTGACACCAAACTTGTTACATATACTCTACACCAAACTCAAACTGAACTCAAGGAAAGATTCTGAGGACAAAGAAGACCAACCTACAGGTTTATCAATGTGACAATTCAATACATATTGAAAAATATTGAAAATGTGACAGAACACATGTAGCACATTTTGTAGTGCTATCTTGCAATAGATGCAAACTACATGCAGTTGAACTTTGATGCTAAAACTGACAAATTGTAGGACTTTGGCTGTTCAGCATGACGTTTAATGGGACTGAAGATTGCGATGTCAAAACTTCAGCATCGTGGATCCCACAGGGTGGTCTCAATGATCTAATGTTTTACCACAGCTGCATGTGATTACATTTATAACTATACCTATGTAACAGATACAGCTCCTGGTTTTGTACAACAGAAGGAGCCTGGCCTACAGTGACCTTCGCTCTAGGGTTTATAGCATGATATACTTTATCTGTTATAATATTGTGTCTATTCAGTATTGTTTGGGTCTCCTTCAAATAAACTACAGGTATCAGGTCTCTTTCCACAATCTGAAAACCCACAATGTATTTATCTCTTCAAAATCAGAAATCAGAATGAAACCTCATTTCTTTCATTAAAAAATGTATTTACCATGTTTTTTGTAAGCGTGCCATAAAGAGTGTCAGAAGTTATCAGATGGTTAATTATTGCTTTAAATTATAATGATGGTATGGATAGAAAAAAGGTTTTATATGGGGTAAAATGGGTATTAAAGACATAGGGCAGCTAAGTTTGTAGACTCTTTTATTCTGTGTCAATCGTTGGTCTTCAATATTGCTGGATGCAGTTCGCAATCAAAGTACTTGATGGCCGTGAAACCTGAAATCAGCCTTGTGTTGCGTCCATGGCTAAACTCTAAATCTAGCAGCCGTGCGATTTTATTTGTAGGAAATATATAAGATGATACAGATGGCAGAAAGTAAGGTTAAGGAAATCATTTGAAAAATAAACTATTTCTTAAAAGACATGGTATGAATACATTCTGAGGTATCTTAGATTATCACATGTTTTCAATTATATGTCTGTCCATTTTTGCTTTTTTCAGGTGCATTTATTGCAAGTTATACATGTATCGTAAACATCCTCTTCGTCTCTTTTTACGTTGAGTTAATGTGATTGAGCGATGCACTGTTAAGTGTTTTCAACTGTCCACTGCATCCTTTAAAAGTTAACATGAGGGGTTCTCTTAAACCATGTAGAAGGTTAAACAGTGAACATTAAAAGGATCTCATTTAGATCAATAGTGATATCTTAAAAACATGCATACCAGGCCCCAATCCAATGACCCACCACTGGTTAACACAAAGACAAAAAAACCTGGTTGACATGTTTCAATTTAATTGAGCTAGACAACAAAAAACAAATAGCATGATTCTAGGATTTATTAAAAGCAGATGGATAATCTTTCTAAATGTATTTTCATGGATAGTCACCTTCTATAATTTGACTGAAAACTTTCACTATCAACATGGTTGCAATAATATTTTGATATAATGTTATCTCATAATCGGTTATCCATTTTACAGTGTTCAGGATATTTTTTCCAGAAAAATAAATCAGTTAGGCAGGAAGCACAGGCATTATTAATCATGTGTGTCTGCTAATTAACGGTGGCCAAACTAAGTAAACCACAAATCCTTAGCATTTAATGCTGCAGTTGACAAGGATAAAGAAATGCTGAACTGGGCATGACATAATCCTGGTACATTAGTGTAAATCATATCAAATGGGAACAATGAGATGGACATTTACAAGTGCTGAATCCGGATTAGGATGATCAGGATTAGAAGTCATTATTACATCATCCACATACTTTGCATTTCTCCTGCAACTCAACATGCCTTCATTTCTGTCTGACACTATTCCATCCCTCACTTGGATACAAAGACCTGAGACGTGTAATGGATACTATTTTGTTATAGGACACATTATGGTATGTTAAAAAGTATGAAATATTTTAACCTATAGTAGCTTCTGCGTGTATTCATAATTTAACAGAAGAAACACAGATGTACAATTCTGCTTGTCTTATAAATGAAAATATCAAAAATTGTAATAACACCATAGTCCAGAGACACATATGTTTTAATAATGACATTGCAATTACCATTGAATTATCTGAAAGTTTATGGAAACTTCTAAAAATTTTGGAAGTTTTCTTTATGGAACCTAGTCACTCTACTGTAAAATAGAAGTAAAGTGTTCATGTCGTTGCTCAGAGCCCTGTTCATGGCAATATTTATGACAATGTTCATGGCAGTGTTCATGGCTATGTTCGGAGCAGTGTTTATGTCAGTGTCTTAGGCTTTGCTCAGGGCAGTGTTTATGTCAGTGTCCATGGCACTGCACAGGGCAGTGTTTATGTCAGTGTCCATGGCAATGTTCAGAGCAGTGTTTATGTCAGTGTCCATGGCACTGCTCAGGGCAATGTTTATGTCAGTGTCTTAGGCTTTGCTCGGGGCAGTGTTTATGTCAGTGTCCATGGCACTGCTCAGGGCAATGTTTATGTCAGTGTTCTTGGCTTTGCTCAGGGCAGTGTTTATGTCAGTGTCCATGGCAATGTTCGGAGCAGTGTTTATGTCAGTATCCATGGCACTGCTCAGGGCAATGTTTATGTCAGTGTTCTTGGCTTTGCTCAGGGCAGTGTTTATGTCAGTGTCCAT
>JAOYSI010012435.1:0-10552 GCA_025775065.1 Hiodon alosoides | reverse complement strand
GGCAATGTTCGGAGCAGTGTTTATGTCAGTGTTCATGGCTTTGCTCAGGGCAATGTTTATGTCAGTGTCCTTGGCTTTGCTCAGGGCAGTGTTTATGTCAGTGTCTTAAGCTTTTGTTCAGGGCAGTGTTTATGTCAGTGTCTTAGGCTTTTGTTCAGGGCAGTGTTTATGTCAGTTTCATGGCACTGTTCAGAGCAGTGACTTGCTCACTTTCCCGCCATTTGTATCTCAACATGTTACCGGCCCCTCAGCTCACAGGACAGAAGGTCCTTCTCAGAGGCATGCTCTTCTCAGACATTGCAGCAAACCTGCTGTTTTCTGGGAGTTGAGCAATACCCTTTGTCTGCTCGGTTTGGATCACGCACCCACAACCCTGAATTGCATTAGCGGTTACAGAAAACGACTGAAAGTTCATATGAACAATAACTCATACTCAAGTGAAATTAAATTTTTTCGTTATGATCTGCGTGAAAATTATTTAATTATACAGGTCTTTTTTCGTTTTTCGTACAGGAGTATGCAGGAGGATTACAGCAGATATACTGCATCCAATGAAAAAGACTATGTATGCATGTAAGGCATTAAACCATCTCCGTGGGCATGTAGCCCATGGTCCTTATTAAGTTTCCCAGGTCCTTGCAGCTGATCAGAACATCCTATGTCAAACTCCTGAAATGCCTCCCGCTGCAGGGCTGAGTGTCAGTCCGGGGCTTAGCTCCCGTGCGATGTACTGGAGACTCTCGCCTTAAATGGTGGGGTACATTCTAGAACTCCTCTCAAAATCCCCCCCATTTATCATTACACTGCAGTTTTCGATTTTGTCCCAACAGTGAAACAACTGCATCATGTCATAATTCAGTATTAAATATGAATTTGTATGTTGTTTCTATGAAATAATTACATTTGTTATCTAAATACATGTGTGGCAGCCTGGAAATACCCTTCACCTGGTGATATTCTCACATCCTTTCACATTCTTTAAGAAATACTATTTGTATTTCTTAAATTAAACCCTTATAAAACCCTTACAAATGAGTCATTTCTCTCTTGTGTTCATACAATATTTTTATGCCATAATAAGATACAGAGTATATGCTATATGCTTCATAATATTTGGTGCCAGAAGTTTTGTTTAGCTTTATTTGGGTTGACACCTGACAGGAAAAATAACAAGCAAAGACATGGTTTGACAAATGGGCAACACAGACAACATGCAGAATCGACTCGCTGGATTTGGGGACTGCTGGTTTCCGAACCTTTGGAAGGACTTCCAGATGGCCTTGACGTTGTGGGCTTCTACTTTGGAAGGGCAGCCAGAGCCCATAAAGGAGAGCAGTGTAGCTGACCTATCGCTGACGCAAGGAATTCAAAGTTGGACAACTTTTTGTTGAAAGCGGTACTGATCAGATGACCCACGGGCTTTGTTCAGTGGGGATGGAACTAACAAGACGAAGGCCATTAATTGGAAGCAACTCTTGTACCTACACATCCTATACCTACCTCTTGAAAAAAATCTTGAAAAAACCATTAGCAAGATTAGGTAAGGGGAGGATTACGTGGTGGAGATATTATATATAATATAACAATAGAAAATTTTGTATAGAGATATTATATCTGAAGTTTGATTGATTGGTTTTGTTGTAAGGAATGTTCTAATCTGTTACAATGTCCAAATTTTAGACATGATTTCAAATTACGGAAATGTCACTTTTTTGTACCTCACTGTACTCTGTAGAGTACCTGTATTTTTACCAAAATGGGATTACGAAATTACCTTTTTATGATTTTTATTCTGTTCTGTTGTATTTTAAAATATATTTTGTTTTGTCTGAATTGTCAGCCTGCTGTTTGACAACCTGGTTCAACGAGTCCCAATGGGGACGTTGTGGATTTTACTTTCCAATGGAATAAATGTCCCTTCTTCTTATTAATCCAGTTCTGTGTCTGCACCATTTTGACCAGCCTCTTTCTCTGGATTTAAGGATGGCCATGAGGATTAGCAGATCATCAGTTCATATGAACCGGTTACTCTGATTTATTCTCAGAGTAACCTATATGTCTCCTTCTGCATGCCGTGTACCTGAAGAATCATGTGGAGAAGTAAACAAAATACGTGTATTGAAAAAGTAAACATGCCCACCACTCTCTTTCTGGGTCTTTCCCATAAATGAAATTGCCGGAGTTTTCTGCTTCTCTCTGCCTTTTAATCCAGAAATGGGTGGTATTTCCAACTGAGATTTTTATATTCACCATCTGTTCCTGTAAAAACTTCCTTGAGAAGGATTTCAGAGATTGGGTTAATCTTTATTGACAATGTAGGTTATCATATACATTGTTTATTTATACATAGTTGATTGTATAGTCTTTCTCGGTGAGGTAGATTATCCTGTTTAATTGCAATTATTTAGTTGTATTAATCTCATCAACGAGGTCGATTATCATTCACATTGTCTAGTAAATGCATGTTTCTTTAATAAATCAATGAAAATGTGTTATTCCCACACCCTTCTTTGTGTCAGTACCCTTTGAAAGACATTCTTTCCTCCTTCTGGTTCCTGACCTCATCTTTCCCTATTCATGGTCTTCTTCTCTGTTTCCACAATCACGTTCTTCTTCTCTGTTTCCACAATCCCGGTCTTCTTCTCTGATTCCCCATTGAAGGCCTTTTTCTCTGTTTCCGCAATCACTATCTTCCTCTGTTTCCCCATTCATGGTCTTCTTTTCTGTTTCCACTCTCTTGGTCTTCTTCTCTGTTTCCCTGCCCCCCTTCTCTGTCTGTATCATCTAAATGCACTTCCTCCAACTTCCTCCAACCAAATCTGGCTAGGCCAGTGTTCATTTGGTATAGTGTTAAATATGTGCCATATACGTTGTTTCTTCAAACAACATCTGATTATCTTGGAATTTTTGTGTCTCTCATAGGTATGATCATTTATTTCTCTAGAGGTGACAATTGCAATCATATTAAATTGATCAAAAATATTAACAAGAAACTTATGGAGGGAGAGATAACAAAAGATGGACATACAGAAGGAGTACCATAGAGAAATGTGGAAGGAGTTGATTTTATTAGAAGGAGTAAATTCTGACAGAGAAGTGAGAGTGATAAACAAACACACACAAGTTCTGAGCAGTCCAAAATTAAACATTAAACAGTACAACATTAAAATCAATTTTTCAAGGTTTTGTATGATTATTTCAGTAAATGATGGAATGGATTAATGGTGGGTGGACAGAAAATGAAATGTTCCCACTTTCCCTGAAGGGTTATCTTCACCCTTTCAGTCCCGGGACATCATTTTGACAAATTCTGTAGAGACAGAGAATGTAGAGCAAAAACAATAATAAATTGATACAACTCAGATAGGTTCACCGCAGCAGAGTATATTTTTTGCTTTATAATTGCAGATAGCTAGAGCAGGAAGAAAGATGACCTCATCCAGTAAAACAGGTAAGAAGGGCGAGAGTTTGACCCTCTCTGCTCGGACACAGAAGTGTCTCACCCCTGCATGATTTTCAGCCCGGGAGGTCACTGTACACTGACAGTCTGTCAGTCAAGTTTCTCAGTGCCAGTCATGACATGCAAATCTGTCTAGAGCAATACTCAAGTAAAGGAATCCTTCAGAGAGAAATGATATATTCCTGTGTGTTCAAGTTTAAAATGTCTATTTACACTCAAATATCCAATTCACAATCAATCATTTTTGTACCGGCGGCATGGATGCGAGTGAGTGCGGCAGTGTCCAGTTTCTCACCCTCAAAGTCAACTGTGCCATCCCCATTACCGTCCACCGTACGGACCATGTCGTCAATCTCCCGTCTGTTCATCTCTTCTCCCAAAAGTGTTTTAATGGCTCCTCGCAGCTCCTCTGCAGTGATCGAGCCATCTCCGTCCACATCAAACTGTATAGAACAGGGAAAAACAGAAAAACTGTAGGAGTGAGATTCAGTGAGGCTAGTGTGGCCGAGGAGTCTTTTTTTTAAAGGGCAATCTTCAGCCATGCCAACATCTGCAGCCTGAATCTTTTCCCCAGCCTCACCTGTTTGAAGGCATCTTTCAGTTCTTTAAGTCCAATCATGCCAGCTGTCTCTTCAAGTAACTTCGGGGTCATCAATTCCACAAAGTCTTCAAAGTCCACCACTCCCCCGACTGAGAGGTTTATGTGGGTTAGAGAGGTGAGATTAACTGAATCAGGTATGACTAAACATTCCCACAATACAACACAACGAAAATACATGTGAAAACATGCAGTGTCCAATGAACAATGGTATACCTAAGAAAACGATAAAGCTTTGATCATGCTTTGTTCATATAAATCATTGGATCCGGCTACAAAAAATACCATTCTCACATAGTGTAAACTAATTTATTTTATACTTGTTAACAGTTGCCGATAGTACATGCATTTGATTGGTTATCGCTATGGTTTTTGCTGTGGTAAATCCATATTTTACCCAGTAACCCAAAATTAATTCAGAGAGAAGCGTCTTAAATTGTTGAGAACTCCCATTATGGAACAATGTTTTTGGTTCTGCATATAACCAGGAGTTTTGATGATTCTTTATTTCAATATATTTTTCTATGAAACATACAACAACAATAACTCTGAGAAGCATGAATTATTCTCCACAGTTCAGCAAGTTCTCTGGTCCAATTTTTCAAAGTGCTGTAGGGACCCTTGTATTGGGTGAGTGTATATTGCTTACTTACATACAGTGGTGTAGTGTCAATGTTACTGAAAGATTTATTGAATGTTTTTGTGAAACATGCACAGTTGGTGGTTCATGACCTCCAGGCCTCCTGAGAGATGAATGGCCTAATCCCTGTTGATCCCAAATCTAAATGCGCCACAGATTTGAAAAGTGCAGACAAAGCCAGAAATATTTCAGTCATGAAGAATGGCGCATGTTATTCCACCACGATGCGTTAGAATATGATGAATTGATTGTTGCTGAGATGGGCAGTTTCCAGGCAGTATTTTTCTGTGTTGTGTGGAAATTACTGGGAGTAAACATCAAGATGGGGCTCTCACGGTTCATGTTGATGTTCTGACTCAGCTCGATCAGCTCCATCTCCGTGGGCATGTAGCCCATGGTCCTCATTAAGTTTCCCAGGTCCTTGCAGCTGATTAGACCATCCTTGTCTTTGTCAAACTCCTGAAATGCTTCCCGCAGCTCTGCAGTGCAAAAAGATCAACAGGGGATGAAAATACAAGCAGATCAATAGGTGTTTGCCTAATTCAGTAAGCTCACTTGGGTGGTATGCATATAAGTACATAGATAGCCAGATGAGCAGACATGCTAACATAGACAAATAAATTGAGTGGAAAATTGGTGGGTACAGTTGAGAAAGAATGAAACCAAAACAGACTTATGAGAAGACCAAATGCATTATTTAGGTTTGGCCTGATTTACATTGATAACAGTGTGGATTACACAATTAAATAAGTATGATGTTGACTAAAGAGAGAAGCAATAAAGTAGATTTTACCTTCTATTTCATCATCTGTCAGTGTTCGCACCTGCAACACAAAGAGATCCAATCAATTTCAGTCAAAAAATAATTGATTTATTGCAAATTCCCTTGCAAAATACTGAATTTTATCTGTATGTGTTTGTACCTAGTACTTCCATTATAAGTCTTTTTACTGACTTTTTACTGTTTTTCCGTCTGTATTCATTCAATTAAAACCAATAAAATAACACAAGGAATTTACGTATACGGTGGCATACAGATGTATTAGAAACCTTCAGTACAGAAAAGAGTTACATGTGGATATTAAAATTTTAATCAGCACTGAGTTTATCCGTGCATTGAATATTATTATGGTTGTTAAAAACGATTGTTCATTAAAAAAACATATCATAAGCCAATTTCTTCCCCATTTAATGAATGTAAGAAACACAAAAAGTCATTTAGAGCTGGCCAACGTAAATTTGAGCTCTCTTCTGTCTCACATTGCCTCCTTGCCGTTGTTTTTATTTATTTATTACTATTTATCCAAATTATTTATTGAATTAAATAATTACTCAAACAAACTATCAGAACACTGAAGTTATTGTACAGTCAATAAGTGAGTTGCATGGATCTGCGATTATTTAAAATGCATGTCCTGTGCTAAACTGACACAGCAATGACGCAATGCAAAACCTGCAAAATAATAATATATAATTATTCACTTATTTATAACTAATGAAATATTATTCTAATGTTTAAAGATTGGAAGTTTAAAGTTTTCCCAAGCAAATACTTTTGATAGCATAAATTGTTTTCTGACTTTAATCCAATAATATTTCCTTGGTAAGGTAACACTTGAAGATATTTGAAGAAAACTTTCTAAAAAGTTACAGTTCAAGCAATTTTTCCGAAATCAAGACTCAGAAGACTCAGAATGTATCCACCGTCCAGCATACAGCACAGACACAATGCAGCACAACACAGACACAGACACCACAGCACATGTACAATGAACTTAGACTTACAACGTTCTTCCCCTTTCTAAGGAAAATGCACGCTGGTCCTAGGTTCATGACTGGCAAAGGACGTTATTTTGTATGTGAGTAAGTGTGAGGTTGTGCGAGTGAGGGTGAATGCCCTAGTGTAAGTTTTTTCTGTAATTTGGGGTCTTGCTCTGTAATGTAATGAGTTGCACTATTTAAGTGCCTTGGCTGTTAGTCTGTGATTTCAGTCTTCTCTGTCTGGAAGAGAAAATCAAAATGATGATTGTTATTATTCTCATTATTGCTGTTTTTATTGATTTCTTCAAAGATAACGCACTTGTTTTTGCATAAGGATAGAGATTTATATAAGCACCCACTGAAAGTTATTTTCACAATACTTCTTATGATAATCAGTATCATCAATATTATGATATTGTTATTATATGCCTGTTATTATTTGAGCGGCTCAGTCACTGACCTTATCTTCTTGATATTACTCAGAGAGAACAGGGAAAATATTTGAATCTTCTTGTTGAAGTTGGGCTGGTCCCTTTACATCTTTTTTGATTTGTGTCTCTTCCTTCTAATGTGGTCAGTTTCTCTGCAGTCTCCCTTTTCATTTGTCTTAGTGTTCCTTGTTTTCAGGGGAGGGACTTTGACTTTCTGAATATGAAATAAGCAGACAGCTATGAAGAGAGTAAAGTGGGAGGGGCAAAGGGAGGGGCAAAATAAGTAGTAAGGAAAGCCAAAGAGGAAAGAGGCTTTTGATAAATTTAGAAACATGTTTTTTTTTTTTTCACCAGCTGGTACAAAGGCTGTGACGATATTATTCACAATCCATTGAATGTAATGCTGATCATTTAAAATAGCGGAAAAATTAAAGCCAAAGTGTTGATAGGAATAACTTTAGACTTCTTTTACGTCAACTTTTATCGATCAAGCATCCATATCATCCGATCAACATGGCCTGTTATCGCATTAGCTACCAAATATTGTAAAAAGCAAGTGTTGAAAAAGCCATCGAGATATAGATAGTATTAATGCTCTGTGTTTCACTCAGATCTAACAGCAAATGCATTAACACTGCACGTGGTACCAACGTCCCTTTCTCTATCTCTCTAACTCACAATACCAACAATCCCCCCCTCAAATCCTAAACCTCATACCTGCATTAGAGATTGAATCTATCATATAAGAACCAAAGGAATTACATTTACGTATCCAAACAAAAATTTCACAGTCTTCTTTTCAGAATGATGGGGTATTATTCTAGAGCAACCGTGAGGTTGTTCATAGTCCTGGAAAGATTGGGATTGGGGGTAAAGCTGAGAAGGACCAGGTGAAGAGAGAACAGAGAAATGTTGGAAAAGGAGAACTGAATGGGTACTAAGAGGTGATGGTCGATTGATCGTGGAAAGCAACAGATGAGGTTGTGGACAAGAGGAAATAGGGTGTGGAAGGGTGGTGGAGGAGACAGAGACTAAGGGGACAGATCAAATGAAGGTATGGACAGGGAGAGTACAGAAGTGTGCTGGAACAGAGAAAATAGTAGGAAGTGGGAATGAATGAATTATGGTGGGGATAATATTTGAAGAGGGAGGAAACAGAAAAGTATCACTTCAGATAAATTAAATGTCTGGGTTTATTTTGGGGGGGAAAAGAGTTAAATGGTGGAAAGATGCAGCTCCACAAAGTGCAACATGGACTAAAAACGGAGCAGACAGATGTGAGAGGATTAAAACCACAGTGCGGGAAGCACACAGTCATGTCAGAAAGATGTAACAACTTCAGGCTTTGTGCTGTTCCTAACAAACTAAATCTGTGTCCTCAGACTGTACATGACATCAGTTTAAGATGGACAGGAAAGAAGGGGCCAGAGAATTGTAATGGATGTTGATGAGACTGATGATAGAGACTGATAAGGTAGGGTAGTTTTTCCATAGTGCAGAGAATAAAATAATCAGGCATTGCAAAGTTTTTAGAGAGCAACTCACCAACAGGATGCACAACAAACTGACAACGTAGTTTTTACGGAGTGACTCCTTCACAGGATGTACAACAGTCTGACTAATTCAGTGTCTAATGTTACAATTTAGAATCTGTTCACATAACAATTTGTAATCACTTATCATGAAATTTAATCTTAGTATCAGGAACCCCATGGGGCAACGAGGCAAAACAGACGGCGACCCCGACCCACTGTTCGGGTGAGAGCCTTCATTAACTTAGCCCCTTCACTAATACATTTGTTGGTCACTAATCACAAATTACTTACACACCTGAGAACTAGTTCACATATATTAATATATATTTTTATGAACAGTTTTAACATTAAATGACATTTACATATTTTTTATTGCAGCTTCTGTGTGAATCTTGAATTAAGACAAGCAGTTCCACACTCCACATGAATGTCACAGTATACATCAGAACTAGGTTTAGAATGAAAACAAAACATTTCAGGCACAAAATGAGAAAGAAAGTTGCGTTAGAAAAACCCGGTGTTTATCCATGTCTGAATGAACCTCTTCATACTTCACAGTTTTAAGGAGGTGACAAGATTTAGAGACCATAGAATTGTACCAAGAGGAAACAGGCAGGTATCCACTCGTTAAAATAAAAATAAAAACCAAAAATCAAAGATTTTAAATGCCTATGGATATACATGCCTAAATATATACAATATGTACATATCAATACAGCACCTACTACTTCCTACTTCCTCCTTTTTACTGTTGCGTGTTAAGGATTAAAACCAGAGTATCATGGGCTGCGGAGTCAATTGCTCGGGGGAGATGATGTAGTACAAGGCCTGTCTCTTTGCAGCGACAATATTTGGATGCTAGAGGTCCACGCTAAATATCACTCTTGGGCCATCTTTCGCAACACCTTTTTTAGTTGTTTTTAGAGAGTAGTTCATTCACAGGATGTACAACAGTCCGACAATTTAGTGATGCCAAAAAAAAACACACTTCATTGAAACAATTGGCATTGGAAACCATAACCCTTTAAATGGTAGAAATGCTGAGGTTTTGGTGGATTGCATTCAATTACAAAGGGTATGAGATTTTGAGATTTTGTCAGATTAATTATTTATTCTGACGACAAAACAGCAAGACAACGTCTATTTTTCAATGTGTTCCTGAACCATTTGCAAACCAAACTGACGTTTCAGCTCCAGTCTTTCTGTTGCCATGGGGACCTGTCGGGTGCAATCTTCATTTATGCAATGCTGCTTCTGAATCCCCCCAACCCAGCAAGCCCCTTCACATGCTCCTAATGTCTGCCTCTCTCTTTTACAAAAAAGAATTAATAGGCGTTTTGTTCTTATAATAAATTTCAAATATAATTATAAAACATACATTTTCTCCATAATACAGACAGGATTGGAGTTATAATGCCAAAAAAACACAACAGACATGATGCCACTGTTCCGAATGATCCAGTATTTATAATAGTAGTATGCGATGAATGAGGAAAGACGATAAAATAACAAAACACAGAGAATACTTCACTTAGAAGCTTGTCTCTAAGGATGTTTTTTTAAAAGTAATAAAAATTTTTATGGTCTATGTTTGTTTATTTCAATGGGCATGGTTCCTTAAAACCAAAAGCCCATTTCCTTAATCCTTTTTTGTGCTCTTGGGACTTTGGTTTAGGAGAAAATATGTTTTGTCATACTTGACCAACCGCCATTTCAGATAACGTGGAACATTCATGTAGATGTATTATTATACTAATTAGTTCCAGTTCAGCTTTTGCCTGTTTGACAAGTTCAGTGAAATAACAGAATAAATTATTTTAAATCCACACCAACTCTGAGTAAATCTGCTTTCATTTTGGTAAATTATGTCCCAATATTGTGGAATATGCTTTTTTACTTGTCTGCTTTGTCTATAACAGTTTCCTTTAAAGATATGTTTCTTAGCGGGGTTTTTTAATAGCTCTGAATCAATCCAAAATCTTGGAATAGGTAATTGAACATTCTGAAAGAGAGTTCCATCTAGCCCGTAAGGGAGAGTTCCATCAGCCCGTAAGGCAACGGGCTGATTTTAAGTTACTTTTGTTAACTTTTAAAGCTGTAAATGGGCTAGCTCCCTCGTATCTAACA
>JAOYSI010012425.1:0-39858 GCA_025775065.1 Hiodon alosoides | reverse complement strand
CTGTTTGACCTTGTTTTTATGAACTGCCGTTTTTTCAGTTTTACGGGTGTAAGCGACCTGACGCTCGCTGTATCCCTCTGCCTGTAATGCCAGAATTGAACTCATCTTTTCCTCACTCAACTTTTCTTTTCAACTCTTTTGGCATGGTCAATAGCTATTTTTTGATTCCAATTACTTACTAGCACTATTTTTGCCTTCCAGCTTGCCTTATTACAAGAGGATAGTGATGACCACAGCAGTGGTTTTTGCACCTTTCTTCCTTAAATATGAATTGGTTCAGGTGATCACCTAATCAGTACCTCATTAAGTAGAATGACTTGTTGTAATTCAACAGACACTGGAATGGACTCGCTGCCATGCATGTAGAAATGCTGATTTATGAAAATTTTAGAGTGGTCTCTTAATTTCCAGAGCTGTATATTGACGACCCAAATTTTCGTGAAAATGTCTTCTCTAGCTGCGATCGAGCCTGTTACACGGGTGTAGTGAACCATTTTCTTTCATTGGGCTTCTCTGCTTCAGACGTTCCCAAGACCCAAGTCTCAGTAAAGGTCAATGCATATTTAAGGATCTCTCAGGGACAGTGGCTGTCATTTTCTAAAAGTTGTAAATAACCCATGACACTCTGCCACAACAAAAACGTAAGGTGTTCCTTGGTCTACGTGTGAATAAAAGGACTATCGATCTGGGTCCAGATCTAAGTATTCGACACTATACTTATTCCATACTAGTTATTTAATTCTTTCTGTTAAAGAATAAACATTATCCTTCGTGCAATAACTCATGCAATACTGGGCAGCACATGACCTATATAAGCAGCTTTTAATGCCCGGCACACTCACGTGTCAGTCGGGATTTTGGAGAAAATCTTACATATACGCCGTATATCGACAGGTGTGTGGTGTTCCAAATCGGTCAATTGCATTTACCGCAGGAGGAAAATCATTTTCACTGGAGACGGGATGCGCCAGAGTTCAATTTCAGTCTCATATCAAAGGGTCTGAATACTTACGCAAATGTATTATTTTTGTTTTGTCTTATCTTTAATACGTTTCTAAAATAATTTCTAAAAACCTGTTTTTGATTTGTTGTTTTTGTTGGGGATTTTGAGTAGATTGATTAGGAAAACTAAATTGAATCCCTTTTAGACTTTACGAATTTACTTTAACTATTTAATTATTTAATTTAATAATTAGGACGGAATATAAACTAAACTAACCTTTTTCACTGCAGTAGCATAATGTGTCCAGTAGAGGACACATTATGCTACTGCAGTGAAAAAGGTTAGTTTAGTGTATCTTCAGGTAAGATTGCAAATAATTACTCTATTTGTCAAAATCTTACGAGACCTTTGTAAAAATGCATGAAGTTAAACATATAGTTAATATAAAAGCAATATACCAAGGAAGTGCATACATACAGCTCTCCTAGAGAATCCTAAGTAGTAACCAAAAATATAATTATTCTTAGCTCTGCAGTAGGCAGCAGCGGTTATGAAACTACAGTAAATCTTCCAAAAAAACCTTAAAATGTTAAACACATTTTTAAAAACTTTTGCCTGTTTTTACCAAAAACACTTAAAGGTAGGCTTCACATCTAATCAAAAACTTATGCTTGATTGTTGTTTAAGGAATTCAGCAGGTCCTCAGATCTTTTATTCATAACTTTCAAATATCTTGCAAAATCATGGTTTGTACAGTAAAATGCAGAGCCGTTGTGTTACAATAGAACAAACCATAAAAATACCAAACACGTGAGACTGTGTTCTTTTATATATATATATATATATATATATTTATAAAATTGTCCATTTTGGGTTTGAACAACAGTTACAGACCCAAATATAAAATTAATATAATAATAACAAGGGGCAGGTTACATGCAGTGTTATTGACTCGTGAAATAATGATGCACGTGCATCCCCAAAACTTAGGTTTGAGGCCAAAGGAAACGGTCAAATCTAAGAACACGGGTAGATGATGAAAACGCGGGAAAACCAGGCCCATTCCCACATGTAAACCTGAATATCACACCACAAAAACAAGAACGGTTCATTTATTTATTTATTATAATCTGTTTAGTTTACGTAAAAAATGCCTGCTCACCCAGTTTTAGATTGATTTCTTTGTCAGGCGTTGACAGCTTCACTGGGTTTGTCTCGCTGTTCTCGTTGGTCACAGGATACTTCTGATTCTTTCTCTTTGTCTGAAGGAGCAGGAAGTGTGTGCACATTTGTGTAAGAGTTGAGGGGATTTCTCTACAATCATCATCACTGAATATATCCATAAAACCCTCTAAGATAAAAATAAGTTTCATTTTACCAAATTCATGACTTCTCATCTCCTCCAGTCCTGGAAAGTAGTGGTGAAGAAGTTGTATTAAGCAAAACTCTATACTCAAGATTAAGATCACGAAACTGAAGATTTAAAATTAAACGAATGTCCGGATTTGCTTTACTCCTACCCAGTCGAGAATGAACTTCTGCACAGAAACCATCTTTCCAATTCCAGCAATCCCTGTGGTCAGCAGAGTTCAGGTGGGTTTCTCTTGATCAGACAAGGGTTTAAAGATGTCATTACAGCAGACTGTAGTCTCTTGTGTGGTTTTGTCTCACCTCATGTTGATAATTGAATCCTTCACTCCGACCCTGTGTAATGTATAGTTCCGTATAGATATCGTTGAGTAGTGTTGGACTCCCTTGATTCGAAATACCTTCAAATATGTATTCAAACTTCTTATTCAGCTTGGTCTTTAGTGTCTGTTGGTGCCTCTTTATGGACTGACCTGAGGCAAGAATAAACATAATTCTTATATATTTTAATTGTTTCCATACAGACCAGACACATGTCCACTCAATTCAACATATACTCTTTTTAATGTTTTTCTTATACGGCACATTGTCTTTGGATACCTGATCTCATTACCATGCATAAGAATGTTCCGATTGTTCATACCTTTGTGTATGACCCATGTTTACATATAAGTTAACAGTCACACTTGTGGAAGATGGGGAAAATGTTCAAGCACACTTAAACATGGGTCGCATACTGCACAATCGTGAGATCAGGCCGTGTACATTTTATGGTCCCACAGATACGAATGACGAATTCTGCTACAGTCTAGAATCTCCGCCCAGGAACTGAGTAATATTTTTATGCCTGTGATTATTTTGCTCACTTGTATCGTATGTTATCTCCTTTTTTAGCATTTCTCTGCGTGGTCTTTGTGCATTCAGGCAGTACTTGTCACTAGGGCATGATAGCTCAGTACGTTACTGCTCGTAACCCCTAAAGTACGGCACTTTTGTACGTCACTCTAGATAAGAGCGTCCACTAAAAGGTATTTAACCTGGGAGGATTCAGATCAGCCTAGGTGAGGAACAGCACACGATCAGCAATCCCACATCGAGGTGATGAGTTCTGGCAGAGCGCGAGGCCAGAGTCCCACGTTATTATCAGTTAGATAGGCGAGTAACCTTACAATCAAGTTGAACACTAGCAGTATGTGAATGACTATACTGAATGCACTGTGAGATGAAAGTAGCCTGCTTTCAACATGCGGTGCTATCCATTAAAAAAAACAAATAAAAATTCCATGATTCTTATGAGTAGATGCTACTAACAGTCACCAGATTTTTACAAATAATACAAAAATATATATAAAATATTATATTTGTAGTGTATTATTTTGATTTACAAATAATATTTCTGTTGGTTATCCCCAAAGAGTGTTATTCAGGGGTTTCAATACTCTGGCTGCAGGTTACATCTGTATAAAAGTACTATGTAGTTTATAGCTAATATATTAAATATTATCTTCTCCCCAGTTTGGAATTGCTAATTGCATCTCTGCCCGTCAGGACTCCTGCCACCTCTCACACTCTACTGCCCTCTTGTGTCGACTTCAGTCTTTGCTTTTATAAAGTTTACATCCTATGCCCATTTCCAAAGATAGTATCGGATATTATTTGACTTGAGAAAGTTCATCCTACTGGTATTATGAGACCTATTATCTTAATAAATTACGGCATTTTCGAAATGAATAAAAACATATTTGGATAGTGACAGGAGCGGTGACCATTGCTCTAAACTTCTGATAGGTCAAAGAGATTTGATCAAAAGGAGTGCTGGGGGATAACTCCTTCAACGCAAGGTATTGGTAGTGACTGACAAGAAAATGACTGAACCTCTGACTATCATAGTAATATTAAAAATCAATAAGACAAAAACCTTTAAGTTATTCTAGATAATTAAGTTTGGGATTCCATTGGTAAGAAATGCCTTTAAATGGTTCAAAGCAGAACATACTTACTAGATATATTATTTAACTCCATTTATAAAAAAAATACAAATACATAAAATCCCTTTAATGACACATTTCTGTTATGGTGTCAAAACCATCAGGATTCCCTTCATGGCAGTAGTTGAAATCAGTAGTATGTCACATTATAAAGAGATACTACTATGCATTAGAACTTTGAAGTCATTATTTATTATATGCATTTTTAAACAAATTCTTAACACCCTTTTGAGTTACTATTTTTAACAGACCACAACATACTTAAAATATCCTAATTGGCAAAAGAAGACTACACAATCACAAGCTGAGTGTAGCATACAACAAGGTGGTCTTTCCTCACCCAGTAGTCCTCAGACATAGTCGGTAGTGCGGACTGGGGGAAATCACTTTGAATTTAGGCAAACGGTTTTAAAGGTCAATAAACAATTATAACAATGTCCCAAGTGCGAGTGATTTTTCACGGTGAGTACCTTCTGTACCAAAACATCTTGCAACATATCTAACCATATACCGGTTCTGCTATTTCCCCCACATTATTAGGCAAGTGGGCGGAAAAGTGGCTCAGGCTGAACAGATGGATGGATGGAGGGATGGATGGATATTATACGCAAGCGGAAATAAGATTTAAACAAGACTTCAGCCACATGAATAGTTGAGACGCCAATGTTCTCGTTTTTTTGTTGATAGCATTAACCGAGAAACGACACCAGCCTGCGTAAAACGACCCAGCGTAAAAGTGAGCCAACTTCCACTGCGCAGCCTTCGGGTCCCCTGCCAGCGGACTGGCGTATCAGCTGCCTTTGGCCGTGCGCTCTAGCCTCCGCGCTGCCTCTCAGCCGAACTCGTACCCGCGGGCCGCCGTCAGTCCTGCTTCTCCCCACGCGACGGGAGCGACTCTTCGTTCCACGCCGCGTACACGAAGAGGGCCAACACGCCGTGGACTGCCAGCACCGCCACGATGGCGGCGTAGAAGTAGCTGTCGTTGCTAGAAAAACCCATCCAAGCTGAGAATAAAAAGGGAATTGGTTTATTCCTTTGGAAAAGCATTTGCATTCTCTCTTGCGTGTGCCATTGGACTAGAAACATTCTGAATTGCTATGGGATAAAATTAACTTAAAATGAGTGCTGCAGTTAAAAGTACTGCACAATCTCACTGTTCCATGTAAGTTTACAATCGGATTTTGGATTAAGATACATCGGTGTCTCTTCTTTATGACAACGGAGATCTAGTGCTTTAACTCTCTGCTTAAAATCAATGGAAATATCCTACCTCCCCCACACGCGCGCGCACACACACACATACATACACAGGCAATTTATAAACCAATACTAAAGCATAAATAAGTATTTACCCCCGTATTTAATAATTTTTTTAATAAGAATATGACGGTTTATAAAGGTTTATAAAGTTTCCTTCATGACCTACAGCACCTTCAACAATCTTCCACTAGTGCGATGAATGAAACAATGAAGGACCTTCAACACAAGAGTTGACCTGGTTGATGGGGAAATATCAACATATATCAACTTTTACCTTCAAATATGAATGCTTTTGAAGAAAAATACAACGCAATGGGTAAAGTGATCATCATGATTGTAAAAAACAACAAAGTCTTCAGAACTGGCAGCAACGAGGCATTATTCCTGAAAAAAGACGGAAAGTGAATTAAGATCATAGTCAGTCAGAAATTTTTATTTTAACATTTTCGCCATAAGGTTATCAAGTCGTATAATCAAATCTGCTAACTCATAAATTTGAACAGTTTGTTACAGTCACAATAGCGCATCAAGGTGTTGGTGCATTACCAAATGGCAGCAAACGTCGGAGGAAAACATAACACTTAATTTAATATACCATAATTTAGGGAAAGCGTGTAAAGATTTAAATAAGCTGGGGAAGCAAAGTGGCCTAATACGTAAAGTGTACAGGTGTTGTCGTAGACAATGTGAAGATTTCGGTACAATAACACATAAGCAGGCTATACAACGTGAGCGCAGTTTTTAAAAGTTCAAATATGGTAGCCCTTTGTAAAGTCGATGCATGACGACTGGACCCACCTGTTCTTCTGACAAATTACACCTGCCGGTTAAATATAACCGAAAACATAGCTTAATACAAATTAACATTTATTTTAAAAGTAACATCGTAAACAAGCTAGCTTTCAGATACGATTCTTGCAATGAATAAAACCTGACAGATCGTTGTGTGAATTGTTAAGAATCGTTAGCTTACATTAATAACAGAACATTAAACAAAGTTGGCTATTATAATTACAAATGTAGCCTATGTCTTAAATCAAATCGCGTTACGTATCACACAACACACCTAGCCAGGCTGGAAGACACTTCAGGTGTTCAAGCTTTCTGTTTTACTCTATGTCTTACCCTCTGAAATCAGGAACAGGCGTTGGCATAGCGTTCAGGGGTGCTTTATATATATCCATGTTGCTTTTTGTCGACTATGCTTAAGTATTTAACAATAAAAACACGCATTCGCTAAGCGGCTAAGCGTAGAATGGAATCATATGGTAGCCTGGTCACATGATTATGGCTTTCGGTCCGGCCCTCACAAAGCGATAAACAAGTAAAGAATTCAAAATAAAAGCCTCAAGGCATCAGTACACGCGGTAGAGAAAAAGAGAAATTCGAGTTCAGAGAGGTGAATTCAGGGATCTCTCCTGAAGAACGAGACCCTTTTACATCTTTGTAATTTGTATTAAACTGTATTAAATAAACTAAGTTCACAATCATAAAAAAATAAAAATAAAAAAGTACACGTTATATTCCTCGCTTCAATGTTGAGGCTTGTAACAAATTATTTGCTTATGGGAATATTGTTAACTGTTAGTGTAACGTTTAATACCATTATTTATTACACATTTACGGCAGCACTGCAAATATACACTATAAAAATATACAATATACATATACAAAGAAATTAAAAAGAAAATCCAAAAAGAAAAAACTAAACATACACAGTTCAATATGAACTGTAAATGTGTATGTGTATGTGAATGTGAATAATAAGTACATTGATTGAGCTAAATTCAAGTGCAAGTTCAGAGAGTTTTACAGTCCCAAGAAAGAAAGACCGCTTCTGGCATATTTCTCTTTCGATGAACTCGATTAAACGAAAGCATAACTCCTTTGGTCTGAGTTGGTCTTCCAGTAATTAAGGTCCACACGGTCCTCAGCGGAACTTTGAAACATTGCCCCACCCTATACCGTTTAATGAGTTGGTCTCTTCGGAAAACGAACGTCGCCAGAAGGACAGTGGGTAGACACGCAGCTCGAGCGCTGATATGTTTCAGCCATTGGGGGTTTCTCTGCTTTCCCAAATTGAGATTAATGCTAGTGTGGCATAGTCATGGACAAATTCTGATACAAATTTATGACTAATAACGGTACTGAATTCTGTCGTTATTCCCCCTTTGTCCCAGTTTTTCTTTATTTGGCTTACTGAAATTTTTAGACAGTTAATTTTCCACCAAAGGGAAAAGAGCTGACATTACCCTTTGCGAGTGTGGAAGCAATAAACTATCCGTCTAAATTACCTGCATCTTCAAGGTCATCAAGGCAAAAGACACAGATATGGCATATTTTATTTAAGTAAAAAAAAATGAAAAGGTTTCCTAAAATACAAATTGCCCACACAGCGATCCTTTAGTAATTTTAAGTATTAATTATTAATTATTAATGTTCAATATTTTTTGTGCAATTTCCTCCTGGAAGATCAATACAATTCTACTACCATTACTGTGGCCTGCTTAATAATGTGGAACATCCTTCTTAAGTAGTTTTCTTTTAATTGGCCTCACCTGGCAAAAATAATTATCACAGGTGTCTGAGATTTATCTCAGTGATCCAAAGAGCCCGGAGACACAATACCATCCTTGAGTTTGATTGAAAAACTAAATATTTAATGTTTATGACACTGAATTCCAATTTGCATAATAATTTGGAATGCGGTGTATAAAACTGGACCCAGTGTGCAACACTACACATTAAAAACACTGTTATTCTAGCAGTTCTGTGCTATTGTAAATACCACTGTCCTCTACTTCGTCACAGCAGTAGCATTGCTTGTTACTGTCTCTAGGGTTTACCTTACTTAGTTTTAGTCTGGCGCACCCCTTAGCTATGCTTCCTGGGCCCCTCATTAATTACACCGTACAGTAAACTTGGTGAGCACACCAAGGCAGTCTTTGTTCTACGTCGCTGCCTTGTTTGTTTATAAACAAGAAAAGACTCAAAGCCGTTCCTCGCAGGTGTTATTTTTCTTCGAAAGTTACCCCTAGATGGCGCTGTATGGAAGCAATAGGACCTCTTCGAGGCTTTTCAAGATATATTTGCACATTTTTGTGCCATAAATGCAGTGGCTCTCCATGGTGGCGTTTCGTTTTTGGTTAACGTTTGCATTGGGTATATGAAGCTGTTCACACGCACTCATTAACTGAAATTACACTGCCAGTAATCATCTTCAAATATGTTTTTAAGCAGATTGTATTTTCCTTGCTTATTCAGCTAAGTCATTAAAAAATTTCTAGAGCTCTAAAATGCTGTCTGTCATTGTTTCTGCCATTGTGACATCCCTTTTGAGCTGCACGCAAAAAAACCCCAAAAAAACCCCTTTGACGGAGTGTTTTATAATTTAGTGTGTAATAACATGTAGCCTCAACAGGAATATGATCTATGGCAGCATTCAAAGACACATGTGTGAGTTAGACACTTGGCCATTCTGGCTTGGATTGCTGTCTGTGTGGAGTTCCCCTCGTGTTGGTGTGGGTTTCATCTCTCTGTCCAAAGACTTTCCGTGTGTCAGTGTGTTCCCAGCCCTGTGGTAGAAGGGCGTCCCATACCCTGCCTCAAGCCTTGTTCCTGTTGGGTTCAGCTCTGGCTGAGCTCCAAGGCCCTGAATTGGAAAATTCACGGATTTGGAATTCACAAGGATTTGGTGATCAGTAGTGTCAGAGGCAGAACTATGGCCAAAAAGCGGTAGTACTGACAGAGAACTTTACCGAAAACTTAATCAAGTACTTCAGCAAGTTCTCTGTACTGTGACTTGCAGGAAACCCTGTCACATTGATGTTCTGACAATTTGTATCTTAAGAGTGAGTTGATTCCTACTACCATGGCTGGCTTAAGACATTATAAGCACCTCCCCAACAAAAATACACGTGTCCCGAGGATGAAGAGTAAATGATAAAACAATTTAAAATGAGAAATCGCCCTACATTCGTAGCTTTCATCTCGGAGAGGCTTAAATATCAAAAAGACGCCCCCTGTTTAAATTTCACTCTTGCCGAAAGCGACGAGGGAACAGAAGAAACAGATGCCGTTGATGCCCTAAAAGGGATGTTTTTAAAGATATAGGCTCAACCAGGTGGAGCAAATCAGAGACCGAACTTCAGGCGAGCTCCGGAGTTTGGTATGCGGTGGGGCCAACTCGAGCTGGCATAAACGAGGAAAGGGAACAGAAGGGGAAGAACGTTGCAGAAATGCACCAAGCCCGAGGAATCTCGCAACAAACGAGAGGAGCACATGTCAAATTTATATTAGCATTATATCGCTGTGGGTGATAAACTACAGCCTATCTTCAATAAAACCTTAGCATGTTATTTCTAATCACCTCTGTAGTATCTTAGTTTATTCAGGTGTAGCTAGATGTAATTTAGCTGAATCAATATATCCAATGAAAAGGCTTGTCAGTGTCAGTTTATGCGGTAAGTTAAATCCTCATTACTGACTGCAAGGGTCGTCATAGGGGAAAATTTGATATATAAATAAATTCCCATCGATGGCCTCGGCACAGTGGAGGATGTTTTCAAAGTGGCTGTAATAGATTAGATGAATGAGCATTAATTAATTTAAAGGCAAAGACCTTTGCTCACTGTGTTTGTCTGTGAAATACCTAGAAGCCGAAGTGATAATCGGACTGGGCTCCATTGGCAGTGCATCAGTAGCAGAATACTGAGGGAGAGGAGGAAGGAAGGCCACAGCCCTACGGATGTGGAGAGCAAGAGTTACCGTTTCTCTTGAGATGATTAACAGATTAGGTTTTTAGAGCATTTTCCTGGTGGTGCATTCTAAATTTTTGCAATGGCAAAAAAGCGCTCACGACGGAGGCAAGGAATGGTGCATGTTGTGTGTGTGTGTGTGTGAGAGAGTGAATGTGTGTGTGTGTGTGTGTGTGTGTGCATGTGTGTGTGTGTGTGCATCTGTGTGTGCGTGTGCGTGTGCGTGTGTGTGTGTGTGCGTGTGTGTGTGTGTGCAGGTGTGTGTGTGTGTGTGTGCGTGTGTGTGTGTGAGAGTGTGTGCATGTGTGTGTGTGTGTTTGTGTGTCTGTGTGTGTGCGTGTGTGTGTGTGTGCGTGTGCATGTGCATGTGCGTGTGCGTGTGTGTGTGTGAGAGTGTGTGCATGTGTGTGTGTGTGTTTGTGTGTGTGTGTGTGTGCGTGTGTGTGTGTGTGTGTGTGTGTGTGAAAGTGTGTGCATGTGTGTGTGTGTGTGTGTGTGCAGGTGCGTGTGTGTGAGAGTGTGTGCATGTGTGTGTGCGTGTGCGTGTGGAGGATGGGCATCATGGAGACTTTAAACTTCTGTTCATAAGGTTTCAGGTCTGTGTTTCAGCAGAGCCAGAGACTAAAAGCATTGCACACTCTCACTACCTCACCGGTGCAGCTTAAAGTGCTGGAACCCTGCCAGCCCATTTATTAACCTCTATCGGCAATCGTATCTATCAAGTCTGGATGGGAGAGAAGTTATCTGGCCTTTGGCCCTCTCGTACGTCCCACCCCCTTGGTCTCTTTTCCAGAACGCCATGGTTAGTACTTAATCAGCGCCATTAAATCGGAAACACTTAGCCGCGGAAATTACATTCGAAGCCACAGATAAGATTAGGACAATGCCACCAGCATTGTGATTAATCTGGACCTAGGGGGAGAGACTTTTATAGGTTTGCATTGGTGGCAGGTCCCCGGCCTTGCTGGACTTTCATGATAAATCAAAGCTCAGGGATGGAGGCGGTTCGCCACCTTGTGATCAATTGGTCGGATTTAATTACCAAACACGACACATTTGTGTCGGGGTGGGGGGGCGGTATCAAAAGCCTGCAATGGGTCACGTCACATGGCGGTACAATAACAGAAACCCTGTTAGTATACAGTCTGCGGTCTCTAGGTTTCTCCCACCTCTTCCATTTTGTCCCAAGGATAGGATGCTGCAAGTTGGGTCTGTTATGTAGTACAATGAAGCTACATTGTATTCCTTCACCATTTCTTGATTGATACAAACTGTGTTTGCTCATAAGGACATAAAAGTATGTGTCCAATACTTACAAAATAAATAAGCACATTAATACATGAATAAGCAGTTGTAGTTTATCATTGTGATACAGTTATTAGCATTGTGATACAATCTTTATCATAGTGATACAATTATGTACTTATTTATTTTGTTAAAGTTTAGAATATTTGCATGACTCTCTCCCGAATTTAATTCAGCTTGCCCAGAAATGTTATGAATTCAATGCCACCTGTCCATAAAGGAGTGACGTGTGAAATGAAAGATTGAGGGTTCAGCTCAGTGTTGTGCCTTTCAAGAAAGCTGAGTTATTAGGACAAATTATCAAAAATAAACGTCAGACTGAATAATAAATCTCATTATGATTTTTTTCCGCAAACAACGTTTCATAGTTGAGCTGGAAATAAAACCAGCAGACATTGTGGCAATGAAATTACCCACTCCTGTGTCACATTCGTTATGGCCGCTGAACTAAGGAACTGTTCAACACATAAAATGAGAAATCAATTAAGCAATAATCAAAATGAATAACAGAGTAGGATCGGCACCTCAGTTCTAAACTTAAACCCAGCATTTGACGCAATATCACAATCATGCAAAGTTGTCCTTTATCTGGACCAGTGAATCTCCACTCTGCCAGGTTTATTTAAATGTGTGCTTGATCGATGACAAAGACCACAGCTGTATTTAAGCCGTTAAATTCCACAAACGCTCATTCTCAGAGAGAGATTTCATTCCACCCACTAAGAGCCTTGGATTGGTTCCACTGGTGATTATAACTGCCAGTTCAAACTTATGATGATTATCATCGAAATTAGTATTACTGTTGTTATGCAAAGAGTGTTCTGATGCAGCGTACTGCATGTGGTGAAACATTGAATAGAAACAACATTCAGTTTTGTATTATACTGACCTAGGAAATTTTCTGCAGCATATTTATATGAACGGTGCTAAAAAAAATATGAGCTAAATGAGCTGGGTTCTAACACCAGCTCATAGAACTCAGTGTGCACTCAGGCAAGACCCTTTACCCACTGGGGCACTCGGGAGACTTGTGGATCTCTCTTTGTTTCTGCAGTTATAATGTAATTTTAGTATTACAGTGTCATCTAAGTGTGTGCCCTTATTTATTTCAGGTTTATTGAGCAGGTTTAATAATGCAAAAATCTTCACTGATATGCACTGACAGAGTCTATATCTGAGATAGATTTTAACAAATCTATAACAAAACAGATATTCAAAGAAGAAAAAGAGACAAATAAAAGAGTGATTTTAAACAGCCTGACTCTTCAGAATCTTTTGCTTTTTAAATTAATTCAGTGCAAACACGATGCAATCATATCCAACAACTACAATAGACAGAGACGACACATAAGCACCTGCAAAATATCCTGCTAGATAAGCTTTTCAAAAAAATGCAAACTGAAAATGAATCATGAAACTCACCCACAATATATGTTTTAACGATGATCAAACGACATTTCACAATTTAATTTTTACCTTCTGGATAAGCTGTCTCTGATTATAAACTGCTGATTTATAGTTTAAAATTACAACATATGAGACAAATTAAATGGTAGGGTTTCCAGGGGAAAGAAAAAACGGTCGCCAGTGGAGAAAAATGATTGCTTATTATACTTGCTGAGAAGTTAGGAAATCAATTGGAAATTGCCTGTCTCACAATAAGTGATTGCATTCACACTCACACAAATACAACTGGCACGTATTTCAGTGTTAAATAATTTGGGTAATTAAAGGCTGACCTTTTTCATTTGGTTGCCTCAAAGGGAATGAAGACGAGTCCGATCTGAGTTGCTCTTAGCAGCCTTCAGAGGATCTGTCCTTTGCATTCTTCTTGTGGGCAAACTGGCTGGTTTTGCAATATATTGTGCAAAAGGGACGTGTAATGGGAAACAAGCCAACAATGGGTTAATTGCCGTAATTATCTACAATGTGCAAAACTGTTAACTAAAATGACTGATGTGATCATACCCCCCTTATGCGCCCTGCTTCTGCAAAAGATGCATGAAAAAAATGCATCTTCTTGCCTTCTGACTACAAGATTCTATGTGGTCTGTTCTTTTTCCGGGCGAAAGGTGGCCCTGCCGCTCCGACAAGTTACTGCTATATGTTGTTCATAAGGAAGTAGGCGTTTCGTCCTCCCCTTGCACTGGCTTGTGGGTTTGAGACATAACTGGAGAAGTGCGTCTTTAGGAGAGGCATTTTCAAAATGCCTTTACTGCATTGAGTTAGGTCCCACCTCGAAGTGCATCAGGTTTAACAACGGGGCAGTTTAGAAAGCCCCAAAACATTATAATCTATCATAATCTTTCACAACCTAATATAATATATGAATGCAAGGGGAGGGTGAAAAGCCAATATGGCCAACTGCCTTCTTCACATATACTCATCTTCACACTTTGGTCTCTTTGTCATTGATATTAAGGGGAACGGAAAAAAAACAAACAAAGCGAGCCGCTGAGCGCTACTTTCACGTTGTGCTAATTTGCCCCGGCATTTTAATTAATGCGGATCTAACAATGAATTAGTTATAGTTAGAGATGAATAATCCCCAATTTGGAATAGACCTGTAGCTGCGTTGAACGGAACTGCTCTGGATACAGTTTATTTCCACACCGATTCCGTATCATAGCAACAACAAAAAATATATAATAAATATATAACGCCAAGATGAGCTGCTGAAGCGCTCAAAACTGCGGTATATTTTCAGCCCAAAAAAACCGATCCCGGTGGCACACCGCTGCTTAGAGCGCTTCGGCAGTGCTGGGATTTTATACGGTGGGCGCTTTTTGTTGCTATGTTACGGAATCGACTGGGAAATAAGGCTTGTGCTAAAAACTCCAGCGTGTTTTTGTCATTAATCTAAAGTGGAACGTCTCTTTATACGCGCGTCTCAACTGACTTTTTTCACGTCGCGCTCATGGTCGCCTGGCGTTTTAAGGAGTTGAGAACGGCTCAACTTTCAACTTAAAAAAAAAAAAAAAACCCACCGCCAATCAATTAATCGTGCTCTTTCTAATTAGTTATTTCACTGCACACAAATGCTCAGAAATGTCACATTAACTATGATTACTTACCGGTCTTTCTAGCGAGGTTTGCAATATAGTGCATGCAACAAGCTAAACAAGGATTAAATGCATTGATGTTTCAAATCCACCACAGAATCCACCACAACAGTGAACACAGACACATTTTCTAAATCTGCTCTACTATTTATAACAATTCATGGCTCTGTTCCACACACAGCACTTAGTTCAGGTGTCTGCATTTTGCCTGTTTGTGTTATGATTGTTGAGAGAGAGAAAATTGAATCTCAACGGATCAACGCTAAACACAAAGTGTATAATGGTAAATAACAACAGGTTAGAAGGAAACCTGGACCTGCCAGTATGCGTGACTGTTTTGGTGAGAGATGCTTTTGCTTGTGCTGAAGCCATTCCAGATATTCTAGCAGGAAACGATGGTTTCTCTCCCATTTGACGGCCTCTCCAGTGCACTAAGGAAGAGTCCACCAGCTGCTCCCTGGAAAAAAAACCCTGGGCCCCCAGCATAACTTGCGAGAAAAGGACACTGGCTCATCTCCTCCTGAAAACCATGGTTACCATCCTACTAGTGCACTGCTGGTGTCCTCTGCTTGTGACACGATAGATTAGAGTGAGGACGATGTCAAGCACCTGGCATTAAAAAAGGTGAAGGAGTATCTCAGTATTATTTTTTTTTTTTTAAATAAAGTATTTTCAAGTTTTTAATGGGGTCCCGTGGTTTGTACCGTCAAATTCAACTTTCAGTGTAATAATAATTATTAGTTTTTTGTAGTTGCAAATATCAAATTTGGGATGAATGTTCTGGTGACTTAGTTGACACCATCAACGGTTTAATCCAGATGTTCATTTTCAAATAGCTTTTTTGCATTTAAAAAGGATTTTCAAAACAAATAGATTACGCAGATGATTTTAATGAATGCAACTCAGACCAGGCAGCAATACTAAGCCCTATGCATTTTAATGATGGAAAAATGTGGAAATGTGCTTTACTGACTCTATCTATCAATCCATCTACCCACCCATCTGTTATGGGTGTCGACAGGGGTGGCAAAAAAACTAACAAACTGGGAGGCTGTGATTGAACTGGCGAAGGGTAGGATAAATAAGTAGAAATGGTTTCTAGCCAAATTGTCCTTTAAAGGGAGAGTAATTAAATCTGGTGGTGTCAATGCCTTTGAATAGACTGATGTGTGCTGACCCCCCATCCTTACTTATAAAGGAGTTCTATCAACCACCCGGGGGGTCAGGGGTTGGTTGATTTTGTCAGCAAGATTGCAGCTTTCTGATTGCAGTCCATGCAGAGACTCCTCTTCCCCACAGAGGTTCTTCAGTGGAGAGGTAGCTTTGGAGTTTTTCCGAGGAGTAGGTGGTTTTAATTTTAGGCATTCGGTTGTTGCTGATGAGAACAGATCAGCTACTATTATCTATGGAGAAAACCTTCTACAGAGGGATGCTTCAGTCTTGGCATTCCGTTGCTAAGACAACTGGTGTGGGCTCTACTGGTTACTGGAAGGACCGTTAATTTATGTCAAAGCTCTACAATATCCAGACCTGAGATCAAATGTCTTGTTAGTGAGAAGGAAAGTTTTGATGTTGAGGCAACTTATTGATGTAGAGGGGAGAAGATAAATTGATGCGTTTGTTTTTTCTTTCCACCTTTTTTTTTAGATTAATGGTTCTGTTTATCTTGATCTGTAGGCATTTCAGGTGTTCCCTCCTCAAAATCCATTAGGAGTCCATGTCACTTGGGGCATTTTCTGCATGGCCAGGCAAAATTGACAATTCTAATGGGCAGGAAAAACATGTCAAAATGCAGGTCACGATGCACACTGAAGGGTAAAGTTTGAGTGAACCTATTATAGGTTGAAAAAATCAGGTGGATGTCATTGATCATGTGTGGGGTGTTAGAGTGGTGTGTTCGCTGGTGAGGTGATTTGTGTTAGGGTTTCTTGGCCTGTTCTGAAGTGAAAGCTGTGGAGGATGATTGTTTGAACAATTCAATTATTTTATCAGGAATGTGGAGCATATCTAAAAATATCTAAATATATCTAAAGAATATACAAAATACAGTATGTATAATCAAGAGCAATGTCCCAGCAATGTTGTTTTTTGCATGTCTACCAAAAATGTATGTCTATGCTATTGTACCTTGTTTGTTATATGGTCTGACAGTTCGGCTTGTGTGTGTATGTGCGCTGGTGTTGGTCTTGACCAACTGTTCTTGTTTTTATGTTTTTTAGCATTAGTATAATCAACTTTTATTGTATTGGGCTAAATCTGTATGCATTCTTTATAGCTTAATCCTTTTATCTTTTCAGGGTGACCTTTTACCACCAGTCCAGGGACAACAGATGTAAAATTCAGGCACATTTTACATATGTTTATGTACTATTAGCGTGCGTTGTCCCTGCTCAACAAACCTGAAATAAATAAATAAATAAATAAATAAATAAATAAATAAATAAACAAGGCTTCCCATGGGCTTTCACGACACGTATATGAGGAGGTCTAATTATGGAAGAAAATGCTCGCTAAGAAAATGCTTCTCTGAGGCGAAAACGTCGTCGACTCTCTTTCTTAATTGGCTTCGCTTGCGCAGTTCATTGCGCAGACTTCACGATTTGACACAATTTTCTCCCCGTTTTTGCGATGCTAATGAATGTGGCTCGCATGTCGCTGCCATACCGTTCAGACAAGTGTGTGATCCTCGGACATACGGGTAAACAGCGCAAACGGAATAGGAAGAAAGTTTACACAAAAGTAAACCCATAATAATGCACGTCGTTATACAGACAAGTTGGCTCCCCTGATGAAGAAAAAAAATTAAGCGTCACGCACTTTCTCCATGGTATATTGATCAAATTATACAGCGGACAGGCTGTAAATAAATTACAAGCATTCCATCTGCCCTGTCTAATTATTTATCTAACCTCGTAGAAGAAAATAAAAACAATAATCTTTTAATAATCAGTTCGTATGGCTATTCAGTGCCTCCTAATTTGTTTATCAAAGACCTTGGTGAAATAATTGACCCACATATCCTATTTGAATCCTATGTTGAAATATAACAAAGAATAGCATTTTTTTAAATCCTAGAGCTATTGCAAAAATCCAACAATTTTTCCATCTACAGAACACAAAAAAAATACAGCATCCCAGTCTTAGAATCCCTCCACTGGTTACCCACAGAGCACCGTTCTGATCTGAAAGAGAGTTACTTCTCATTTTCAAATCATTAAATGGTCGTAGGTCTTTTATTAAAAATAACTCCTAGTCCCCTGCATTCCCCAAATATAATTTTTCTCACTTACAAGAGGCTGAATTTTTGATGGTACAACCTTTTAATACGGAGGTCCATTCACCATGGAATAGTTTACCAAATGGTTTCAGTCTCAATATTTAAAAGCAGATTAGAAACCTATATTTTCAGTTTGTCCTGTAGCCATATTGGGTACTGAGATATTACTGAGGAGGGAAAGACTCAGTTAAATGGCCAAATTACCTTTCCTTGCATCTAACAACTTCTTTGCTTTTATATTCTGCCATAGTTTTTTACTACCGAGCTCATACAAACATTGAATTTATTCCGAATTTATACAGCTTCTAACCGTATTTTTACCTCATGAGAGAGATGAGGTGTGGCCAATCTCCCGTGTAGTCCTGGCAGCAAGAACCAAAAAACACGAATCACCTTTAGGGTACTTTTGCCCATCCCTCCAGACTCCTACATGTGCTGAAGCTGCTGACCTATAAATTCACCTCCTTGTCGATTATTACTCCCTTTTATGCTATATGTGTCTACTATTATGCCAATTTCTCCAGGAGGTCTTTTAACTGCCTCTGGGGTCAAGGAATAATTTTTCCAGTTTCCAACTTTTCCCCGTTTGGCACTAGCTAGTTAGTTGATTTCCTTTGAAAAAGAAATCTTGTCAGTGCTTTTTGACAAATTCTATATGTGTAAATGTGCCATAGCAAATATAGTTTGATTGACTGATTAATTGATTGTGAACATGCATACTTATTGCGTCTTGGGAAGAAGTACTCTTTTTTTGATGAAATTATGGTTTAATAATATAATTGGCAAATGGTCAAGCACGAGAATTTACTGGAAACTTACATAGGATAGTTATGTAAAATTGTTAGAACTAAACAGTAGAACTAAAAAAACTAAACAGTATAAGTAAGGGATAGCGACCTCTGCTCCTATCCCTTTTTGTTTTAAACACTGCAAATGTTGGTTCCAAGCATTAGGCATTTGGTGGTTCTGTTGAAATGCCATTGATGGAATGCATATACCAGTAAAAATAATAATTCAAAAATCAAAAACAGATGTTCATGAAAAATTAACATGTGCAGTTTTACAACAGATTGTGGCTTTTCCACTTATTCATGCATTAATAAATAAAATGCTGTTAGACGTGCCATTTACAAATGGACTCGTTTTTTTTTAATATTGAACCTTTGATTCAGAATAACTCAAAAAGCAAATATTTAGTCAACTGGAACACACTTATATAAAAGGATAACGACACAGGAAGCAATACTGAATTTAGAATCCCGGTATCTCGTCATCTCCAGTCAGGGTTGATTCTGACTGACCTCCTGACAGTGGCCGGAGACAAGTTGCAGAGTATTACTGGGTCAACAAGGCTATGGGTAGGCACTGTCAACCACACAGACAACCTGCACACAATCACTCACAAGGATGGAGGTCTACAAGCAGCTGGGCATTGCTGGCTTTAAACTGGTGTGTCATTTAGTGTTCAGAATCCTTGGGGACCCCGAGAGGGCAAGACAGTTAGCAACGTGGAGCAATTCAAGGGCTGAATGTTTAATGCAGGGGCACAGGTGTCAAGGCTGAGAGGCAGTCCCTTTTTCGCCAGATTTTGGGAAACCTCCCTTGATTGACTGGACCAAAATGAGACCGGATGAGACCGGCGACGCGTTCCTCTGGGCATTACGTTCCCGCCATGAGCTGTAGTTCCGCCAGCACAAACGGAGGTGAAAGGGAATCGTAAACCCTACAGTGGCTGTTGGCCAGGGCTGCCAGTGAGGAGAACGAGTACGGCCGTGTCTTGTTCGAGTTAATCAGGGGAAGCCATTTACCGCCTTTTAAGACCAGGCATGGGAAGAGGACAGACAGTTCAGCTGGAGAGTGGGGGAGTGGAACGGATTAGCTGGCTGTTGAGTTGAGTTGTGCATTTGCCATTGTTAGTGACACTCGCTGGTGAACTGACGATCGGGGAGCGCTGTCTTAGGGCTTCTATGTGTGGGACAGAGTGAGAGAAGAACCTGTGGAGGCAACCTAAGGAGTTACCTGGTTCTGATACCAATTCGGCAGGGATCAGATGCAGGGTTACTCCACTATGCCAGGTAAGGAATTAAAATAATTTTGTCAGCCATCGTGGTGTCAGTGGGCCGCAGTTACCACACGGCTTGCACTGAAAGCATCCTAACCTATTAACTGAGTCCGTGGAGCAGAGATGGTGCCGCCATCCTGGCTCAGGTGCCGTAACAGAGGGATCAGACAACACTTTTATTACAGTACAGGGCAGCACTTTAGGAGCACGGTGAGTGCTAAAGCTGCAACGAATCTCAGGCAGGGCGTGCACCAATCAGGGATGTGCACCAATCAGAGGCATGCACCAATCAGGGTTGCATACTAATCAGGGGCGTGCACAAATCAGGGAAAAGCACCAATCAGGGACCTACACCAATCAGGGGCGTGCACCAATCAGGGGCGTGCACCAGTCAGGGGCGTGCACCAATTAGGGTTGCATACTTATCAGGGGCGTGCACAAATCAGGGACGAGCACCAATCAGGGACGCACACCAGTCAAAGTCGCGCACCACTCAGGGAAATGCCCCAATCATGGACACGCACCAATCATGGACTGATACATAGCCATCTGGGGGCTGCTATATGCTGAGCAAAAAATAGTTACGACTCTAAATAGCTGCCAGTAGTTGGAAAATGTGAATCAAGATTTTTAAAATCATTTATCAGCATTAGAGAACCTTTGATTAAACTTTAGCTATACCGAAGTTTGGGGTTTAGTTTTCTACTACTGTTGATAGTAGCTATTAGCAGACGGGGGTAGATCCAGTGTACAGTCTCTACCAGCAAAATTTGGCTGCAGCCAGTAAAGCTGAAGGGAGGCTGAGATAAGACTAGTGAGATAACCATCAGACTCAGCTCCCGCTGTCAGATTTGGATCCATCACCATGGTATGCGTGCCCTGGCATACAGACACAAGTCCCACCCTCAGAGAATAACCTGCATCGACATCATCGGGGGACTGCCAACCGCTGTCCTTGTCCAGATTAGTCACATCGCTGTGAAATCCTTATCCATGTGAGGTACCGTAGTCTGGAATCCCCTCTTTCCCCCTTCTATGAAGACTATGAGCCACCAGCCACAGTGATGATGTGCCCAGGCGACATGCAATATTTTGCTTCACTACGGATGCAACAGCGAGGTTTAGAAAGCCATGGTCTCCACATCAATGGCCATAAAATGAGCATATTTGAATATTTGCTCCATAGCTAAAAAGTGACAACAATGAAACGACGTAAGTGGTAAAGGTGGTTAACAAGTGCTACTGATGAAAATCCCCAGATGAATCTTGTGAGATCAGAGCAAAGATAGCAATGCTGAGCCAATACAACCCCATCACTGGTTCAATTATAAAGAACCGTCATAATTATGCTAAAAGTGAATGTTAAAAACACATTTCTGTCTGTATCACTATTTGAATTCCGATCATATTCCCCCCACCCCAACCCCCCCGGAAAGGGTTTGCTTCTTTTATACAACAAAAGTCTGCGTAATCTGTGTTATCTTTCGTCTCCTTGTCTCATCCAAAATGATACACAAAATCTTTAATTTTCTGACCAGAGTTGTGTATTTAAAAAGAAAGACGAGAGACTTATTATTGTTATTTATGCCTGGAGCAATGGAAGTTTACTATGGTTCTGCTCTGCTTGTTTTTCTGTGATTAAGGAATGCTTGGGGTGCACTTACGCAGTTATGTTTATAATCCTGCTGCATCTTTTCTATAAGACCAATACACAACCTCAGTGTCCTCTGCATTATTGTGAATTCAGTGAAAGTTCTTTTTAATTTATCACTCACAGGCCTGTTGAATCCTGTGCGGACTTCAGTTCTGGATCATAACGGTGGATCAAACCGTCTGGAAAGTTGCTTCATCAAAACACATGCTGCTGCCATCACCTCAGCCAGGGTATTTACCTTTCTACCTTTCTGATTCTGGTCACTTAACGCGTGCGGTGTCTGAACGGTGTTGGTTCATCGACGCTGGGAGAATCCTTCTACAGCATCTTGGCAAACGGTCTGTGAACTGTGCTTTACTCTGCAAGTCTCCAGGGCCAGCGGAGTTCTCTGCTATTCCACCGAACGGGCAGGCGCTGCGTGTACGCGAGTGAGGTCAGGTGCAGACAAAGCAGGAAAATACATTAGAGAATTTGTTTTTCAAACGTTCTTCCCAATGTGTCTTCACACGAAAGCACTTTTTCCTGTCACGTGCACATACCAGATTAGAGACCGATTTCATTGATCTTATTAATCTTTAATCTGTATCTTTATTTGACTGGATTTGCGTTTCTGTCATGATGGGTACATCTGTATTTATGCTGCCTCTAGGCCAGGTCGGAATTGTAAATGAGAATCAGTTGATAATGCCCTGACCTTGTTAAATAAAGGTTTAATGACGATGAAGACAGATAGTTTTGTGTACTGCAGAGACAATGGCGTACGATCATGTCGTGGAACCTTCTGGGAGAAAGCGGCTCCATCCAACATCACACGCTGTCAATCTAAAACTGCTAAACGGCAATGGCAGTGTAGCCGAAATCTGCATAATTTATCTCCCCTTGCCTCCGTCGTTAATCTTCTTTTATTCTAAATGAGATTGTCTTCCGCACCATGACCACCTCCTCTGAGTGTATTTTTGCATGCAGGATAACCAACAGAGAACGTAAACACCAAAGCTCAAAATTAATTATAAAAGGCTTCCTGTTCAAGGGTTCTCAAAATCTGGTCTCTGCTGGCTGAAGGGTGTGCTGGGTTTTCTGTCTTCAACGAGGCCCGTAGTTGTACAGTTTGAGTCAGCAGTCTCATCATCAATTGAGTTTGCAGATGTGCATTATACACTAGCTGACAGCCAGCCGACCCTGAGGTTTTTGTATATAGTTTGTATAACCCCAAAAAAGCTGCATAAAAGGTTTTCTAGGGAGTAAATGTAAGGTTGTAACTCACTACTATGGCTTCTTATCATCCTTGCCTAAACATTGAACTGGTCTGCTTAATTCGCTTTTAAAATTAAATTTAAAAAACAGTAAATTAAGACATTTGATGCATAAAAAAAAAAAAAAAAACTATTGCAGGAATCGAAATGGGGTAATCATTAACATGCATATGTGAAAAATTCAGCCTTGAAAGTAATCTGTGGTTTAGAGATGAAAATAAAACCCATTGTGACTATTAAGTATGTCCAGGTGACATTCTCAGACACATTCTCTGGGACTGTGAACGTGAGATTTTATTTCAGTTTTTCCTTTTATCTTTAAAAAAAAAAGGTGCCTCCGACATTCCGCATTTTTTTTTTTAGTTTTGTTTTTTTACGTAACCATGTTCCGGATTTTCAACTACATTTTGCGAGGGCTATTTGTGTCAGCATCAACTCCAAAACAGAAGTTTGCCTTTGAGCCACTCTTTCCACACGACCGGCTACAGAGCGCCTCACCCAAGGTTCGGTGCTGATTGGTGAAGAGGCACGCCCCTCTTGATGGCCCTTCCGGGCCGCAGACGTCCAGAAAGCTGGAACGGGACGCAGGATATAATGTCAGACAGTCCAGCTTGCTTCACTGATGTGAATACTGAACTGTGCTGGGCTCACTATTGCACAAGGGCGAGAGATAGTTTACGTCATTATATTTAGTTGCGAGTCAACTGACATTTAAGGTGTCAGTGTTGGTCAGCATGTTACATTTTCGTGGGTGTAATTGGCCTAGGGATACAGAGGAAACTGGCAGGCCTAGGAAGCAGGAATTGAGTTGACAGAAACAAATGCGGGCCAGAGACACTTTTTCGGTGTGGACGGCTCCGTTGTAGTGGAGCAGAAACGGTGATGTTGGACAGCACGACCACGAACGCACATGGGCGAACGCACACCTCCATCCGAGCTAGCTACAGTGCCCAGTGGCATTTCATTTCTCCAGACAACAATTTAAATGTGACTATCTTTTATGTATGTGCGCAGGGACTGAATCAGTTTTAGTTAAAAACGTTCTTCTTGGTTGCAATTTTAAGTGCTAGCGTTAACAGGGGCTTTTTAAAAGACCAGTAATTAACACTCAAATAAACACACACATAAAATACATTCAATATTTTTTGTTGTTGAAAACTGCTAATTATTTCACCCTGAACTGCAAGATCTTATTCTTAATGTTTTCGTGTGCATAAATATACAAAAGTACCTTATTGTCTTTTGTTTTTACAACTTTATGTCTGACATTTACGTTGTGATAAATGTGAGGGGCTGAATTGTGAGGGGCTTGCAAGTTTTGAGTGTTGGGAAGCACGTCCGGACAGAACCCTGCAAAGGGCTTCCTCACTCGATTCCCACTAAGGGCACGGGTCCATCTGAATGCAAGCCCCAAAGCGGCGCTTTACTGTTCCAAGGGACGTCCACACAAATTCAAAGAGTAGAAAAACCCTCTCCCCAGCTGCACAAAGAATCAGTCAGACTCACGTAACGATGGTCATTTTCATAAAAAACAAACAAGCAAAAAAACATTTGAACCCTTATGCTTCAACCCTTACAATACACCCTAACATAGACAACCATTTAGAAGAGATTTGTGTTTACCTTGATGAAAGACAAGATAAACAAGCAAGATAAAAATTGGAGGGAAAAAAAAATGGACAAAATAGAAATCTCATTCAATAGAGGTTTTTTCAGGAAAAACATGATTGGTTCTGAGGGGGTTTTTTTCAAGAATTGTTCCTTTTTTTTAACACCATGCCAATTGAAATGGGATGAGCACTACAGAACCTTAACAAGATGCTAATTAAGCTTGAGGCTATTTTTACCTCAGCAATTTAGAATTAATTTACTTTTAAGGCAATTAAAAAATATTTCTCCCTATGTTACAAAACTGTCCTTTGTCTTGGAAAGCCAAAGGTTGAACACTAAGATGTGCAGCCACTTGACAGTTTTTCGTTTCAGGTTGCAGTAATTTCCATCCAGACATTATCATGCCATATCCAGCCGCGTCCTTTTGTGCATCTTTCCTGAGCATCCCACTTTTACATGTAGGAATATTTGAAGCACTTTCAGACCCAAAAAACAAATGGAAGCTATAGAAACTGAACATGCTGTTTCAGCAGAAGTGTCACAATGACGGGGTTGTGCAATTTATGGGATGTGGCGCTGTCTTTACAAACCCACCGTACATGGGGCCTGGCAATCTCGCAATGGGGAACCCACACGCTACGCCAAATAAGGTGTCCAGTTTGCCGGTGTCAGGTAAAGACAGATGCCGTCAGCAAGCAGCACTAATTGGCTGCAGGTCCAGCCCTCCAAAGCCCAACAACTCCAGAGGCTGCCCGCTACCCTCCAACTCTTTCACACATTAATATGTGGGTCAGTGCCCATGGCCGCCAGAGGGCTTCTCTCTCTCTCTGCTCTGATAATCTGGCATGGCAATTCAGTTTCCTTCAGAAAAGTAATCACACAGTGCTGGCACCAAAAACCACACAGTGCTGACACCAGGAAATCACACAGTTCTGAGACCAGAAATCACACCAGACTGACACCAGAAATCACACAGTTCTGAGACCCAAAATCATTCGGTACTGACACCAGAAATCACACAGTTCTGAGACCAGTAATCACGCAGTTCTGAGACCTTTAACAGCCTGGTTCTGAGACCAGTAGTCACGCAGTTCTGACGCCTGTGATCACAATTAGAGTAACAAGCACTCCACGATTTACATAGTAAACGTAATTCGACTGCACTATCAATAATGAGTTTCTTATGCATGTAGCTAAGACTAAAAAAAGTCAGTGAGGCAGCTAAAGGGACTGCTGGCGAGGTGTGATGAAGGATCCCTTCAGTACCCAGATAACTGTGTCCTGGCTGCGGGAGTCGGGTGCCTTCGATGGGAATTATGGAGGGTTGCGAGTTTCGCGTACCATCTGCACGCTGCCCTTGGGGATGATTTCAGTGGCAGGGGGAATCCGCTTTAGGATTTTCAATTAGAAATTAATTTAATTCGGAAATAGTAGAAAAGATGTAAAACAGTAAAAACTTAATTGTTCACCCAAAGCGGACGTTTTTTCTTGAAATTGCATTCTTTGTTTTCAGGGGGCGACTTTGAATGGGAGGTGTGACAGCCATCAATGAATGCAATCTGTTATGCTTTCCTCTGGCATCGAGACAGTTTCCATAAGATGCAAGCCTGAAGAGGATCTGCTGAACCAGTCAGGGGAGGAACTTGAGTGTGCATTTGGTTTCAGTACTTATCAAGTCTCCAATTATAAGAAAAATAAGTGTTGCAAAATGCTTGCCCTGTCAGCGTTTTTTCTGAATCATGCATACAATTTATATCATTCCTCTCTAGCGTGCTTTGATTTACATGATCTGGCTCATATTGGTTTCTGCTTAAGGATCTTGTTTCTTCCTTTCACAAAAAAAAAAAACATCCCTGACTATACGTATTTTTTTTTGTGTCATAATATCCTAAAGAAAAAGTATGTGTGAACCAAGTCATCCGAACAAATTCGCCCTGGCTGGATGAGAATGTAAACTCCTTTTCCATTTATTCCTTGTGTATTTTAGCCCGAGGCCAATTTTATTGAACCAATAAAAAACCGCAAGCTGTGTGATGTGATCTGCAGTGAGCTATGTATGATGTGGTCTTTTGTTTTACATTGTGCCACACAGCAGAGTATCTTGACCCCCCCCCCACACACACACACATACACACACACGCACTCACACACGCACGCACACACACATACACACGCGCTTTGTGATGTGATCTTCGGTGAGCTAAATACGACGTGGTCTTTTGTTTTACATTGTACCACACAGCTGAGTATCTTGGATTAACTAAAAAATGCATTTGCGATCCTCTATTAATATTATAAATCACGATGAACTAAATTGACAGGGCAATCTTTGCACACCATGTTGGGATTAGCATGTAAGGCAAAATACAGAAGAAACTGTCCAAAACAATAAGAAAAGAGACACAGATATTCAGGCTGTTCTGTTCACTCAAACAGGTGCCATTGTTTTCTTTTCAGGACATGATCAGTCACGGCTGAAATTCACTGATGAATGTCTGTGAAAACCTTGTTGTCCTGGATAATTCTCGGTTGCACGTCTCTCAAACGGATGCCACTGTTTTGAATGCCCTTATTAACTACTGCGATTTCTTGCTCTAAAGGTAGTCTCCTATTCACCATGAAAACAAATGGGATCAAAGTATTCCATTGAGAAAACTGCAGTATAATTGGAGGAGGGGAAAAAAAAACACAATATATTCCAATATATTTCCAGATTTCCAATAAAACGGTAAAGTGCACTGAATTTCCAAAGATGTTGTATCTTGAAAGGGCCACTTATCCATCTTCATTCTTAAAAGTAAGAAAGAATAAATATGCCTTTGATCTGTTTACAATGGTCTGCAGCCTCTGCTTAGCCTCTCTCAAAGCTAGACTACGATTGATTGCAGGATCCATTGTAGTTGTTCTTAATTTCATATTCATCTTCCTATTTTCTCTACATCTCTTTCACTGTCTCTTCCTCATCATCTTCCTCTTCCTCCAACTCTGTCATGCTTTGTTGTGCTTCATTGCTTAGCAACAAGGTTTTGTTCAGAGGTTACTATTTTCATGCATTATGCAGGGATGGGTGATAATTGATAATAATTAAGCAATTTCCATTTGCTGAAGTGTTGTGTGAAATTATCCACCTGAAATAATTGTGCCTGAAAGTGAGAATGCGTGATTGCATGTCTGACATCTAGGCAATCTCAGATGAAAGTTGCGCTTGGAATTTTGTGTGAAGCGAAGAGTTTTTGGCACGGAAACAAAAGCTTAAAAGTTCAAAATTAAAAGAAAAAAAAAGGTTTTACAGATCCATTGCATGCTTCTCCAGTTATGTCTTGGTGTCCTGCCTTTGTTGAATTAAACAATGACATTTGAGTATGAGGGCTGTGATCATACACTTGTAGAAAACCACAGCACAGAAAACCCACTTTTCAATCAGGTTCAGTGGAGCTGAGTAAGGCAGAAGGATAACAGATACGTACACACACACACACACACACACACACACACACACACACACACATATACAGTACTGTGCAAAAGTCTTAGGAAGATCTGTAAAAAATCTGTTGCTTTCAAAAATTATGAAATGAAAAGTTTCTAAGTATAAAATAAAAATGATAAAGGGCAGTAAACAGAAGAACATTTTTTTTAAATAAAAAATAAAATTAATTTAAAAACCAAAAACCAAATTCAATATTTGGTGTAACCATCCTTTGCCTTAACTACTGCTTAAATTCTCTTAGGTAAACTCTCGTGCAGTTTTATAAGACAATCAGGTAGATCTTGGAGAGTATCTTTCTACAGTTCTTCTACAGACTTTGTTTCACTTGCTTCTGACTGTCCAGGTAATCCCAGACAGGCTCGATGATGTTGAGATCAGGGCTCTTTGGAGACCATAGCAATGAGCAATTCTGCAATAAGGATTTTTTAAAACTAATTAACAACACTGGACATTAATTCATTGTGTTAGAGTGACTATAGACTATAGACTATAGAGTGAATAAATAATTATTGCACAATTAGATTTAGGTATTTAGATGTTCATTTTGAGGGTCACTGTTTCATCAATTTTGATTTAGCAACTGAGAAAAACTGTAAGATCTCACCATCTTCTGTGCTAGTCTGTAGTAAATCTTTTCACGAAAATGCAATTTTTTATCTACTGAGGATTTTTCTAAAGGAAAAAAAATATCAGTGAATCTCAGCCAACAAATGTCAGTGAATCTCGCTAAATGTCGGGGAATGTCAGTAAATGTCAGTGAGTTGCAATAAATGTGATTCATTCGCAATAAATATCGGTAAATGTCAATGAATCTCCGTGAGTATCAGAAAATCTCAACATATCTAAATAAATATGTCAGTAAATCTTACTGGATCTCAGTAAATCTCTGCAAACGTCAGTCAATGTCAGTCTCGTTTTTGTTTCTCTCCCCACACTAAGCCGTTTATGCGAGAGTCACCTCACGGCATACTATGACCTGCTGCCACATCATATTTGTATCGACGGTAGAGCACCGTATTGAATAACAAGAAGCCTTCTGGGAAATAAAAGTGTGATGGGTTATTTATGGCTGATTATAAAAACCTGTGAATGTGTGTGTGTGTGTCTGTGTGTGTGTACTGTGTGTGTGTGTGTGTGTGTGTGTGTGTACTGTGTGTGTGTGTGTACTGTGTGTGTGTGTGTGGGGGGGGGTTGGTGTTGTGCACATGTGCATGTTTGTTACATTTGTTTGTTGGGTAGTTTGTAGCTTGTGGAGTAAGAATTTGGACTAAGAATTTCCAATCAATGGGCATAAATGTATATATAAAAATATTTAAAAACTCACTGTTTTTTGCAAATTGTTTCCTGAATTTATAAAATAAAGGAACAATAGTGAAGAGAGCAGGAGAGCAAAGGATTACTGAAGGGGAAATAAAGTATTTTAACACGTGCCTCACTTAAAGGGGCAGCCACACATTTAGTTCCCAAAATGAATAATTAACAGGATAGCGTGAATCTACATTTACATTAAAGAACCAGGCATTGAAGAAATTTGAAAAGAAGAACCCCTAACTGCTACGTATACAATAAGAAACACAGAGAGAACAGCAGTACTATTTCAAGAAAGAGCAAAATTAAAGTTGCTGCGCGATCACACACACACGTTCTACTAAACCTAATATAAACCTATAACTTTTGGGTCTCCAAAGATTATACGGTAACAAGGAGGGGGAAAACCCCCAGCTTAATCCATTTACATGTTGCTGTATACCCTTAATTAATTTAAGGACAAAAACTTCTGCTTAGCACATGCAATTATGAACGAAGTGTCGGGAGGTTATTTTAATTTCCACATCTTAAAAAGTGAGGCAGTGTTAAAAGATCTTATCTGCGCAAGACAGATGAGATGAGATGGGCTGAGCTGGATAAGGGTGAGGAAGCTATCCGCCTTTATTTTGGGGGAAGGTCGTGCCACGACATTGATCAACACGGTTCACCGGACCTCAAAATTGTGATGCCTCTCCCAGTGCCCTGTCTGCCAATGAATATTAATAACTATTTTTAGCCGTTATCATCGGCGATACCCTTGGTATCTGATATCAGAGTCCGGGTAAGATTTAGTCACCATTAACGTCAATTAATTCACCTGTTCAGAATCACCGTATAATTGCGATCAGAAAACTCGACATTCGTTTTTTTAAATTTATTTTTATTTATTTTTTTAAACCTACATAATCACATTGTTACGGTCTACAGAATCAGTATTTGCGTGTGTGAGGTGGGGGAGTGGTCCGCGAGGAGACGGTCATGAAAATTATCTTGCAATACTGACAGAAATCTGAAACCACTTTTGCCCCTAACATTGCCCTCAGTAAGACAATTTTAAGTAACCCTGTGACTGAACTTTGACAGCAAGCCTAAATGCAGGAGAAAGCTTTACATTTTAGTGCTAGTGTTTTAAAGGCTCCTGGTTTTAAATAGTCTGTATTACAGCTCCTGGTTCAAAGAGCCCTAGTTGGTAGAGTAAACTGTTTTTTGTAGATATAATGTGATTAACAGCCTGAACAAATGCTGTTTGTTGGTGTACGCGAATGGATAATCACAATCTGGGGGGGGGCATTTTAATTGCATACATTTTTAATGAGTAGCAGAGGTAATCGATCACTGCTTCACTGTAGGTCATCATTCACATTCTGTGAAAGGGCTTTGATTAAATTCACTAATAGCACAATACTCATATGGTTCAGACTACTACCGAGACTGAAAAGTTTTTAGCCTTCACCCTAACTATGTGAAGGGGGGTGGTGCACGCACTGAAATCCTGACCTCAAACTGAATCTGCCTTAAAGCGTTTTTGCAGTGGACAAATTTTTAGCATACTTTTGAAAAACACTTTCGTGTTGTGGGCATTTGGTCAAAAAGCAGTGGCAGGGGTCCCGGACAGCTTGTGCACAGACATAAATTAGAAGATTGTATCATTCATAAGTATTTTATAGACAATTTAACTAATAGCCCCTTTTACCTTGTCTTATATAATAATAACTATCAGTCCTTTGCAGTGAATCGTGTCACTTCCACGTACTTACAATATTTTGCCATTGTACAATTTCCCATATCCAGTATGTACTGGATACACCCACTCATTTAAATGTAATCTAATGTTAGTTTGCATGCTGCAATTAACTAATTAATTATAATTCTAAGATATAAACCAGGAATGTTAGTTTCAAGAAAAAATAAAAATAAAAATAAATAACGGAAATGAACTAGTTGTTCCAATGTCCAAGATAAACTTGTCTCCAACTGTAAAAATTTTATACTTCTCTGGCAGCCTGCCCGGACTTTTAGGCAAGACTTACATCATTATCGAAATCATAAATCTTTCCAGGCAGAAGCATGCATTTAAAGGATTAATGTGTTGTTTTGTTCCTGAAAAAGAGCAATTATGACCCATGCAGATTTCCTCCAACGCAATTAATTGCACTCCTTTGCTTCACAGAGGGAATAATTGAAGAATGTCTGGTTGTCACACTGTACTTTTAATAAAACTGACAACCTTAGTGAAACGGTAACGCATCTTACTCGTTATACAACAATTCCTGAAGGGAGCGATGAAAGTTGATATAATCTTTGCAGATGTGAAAACCAAGTGCAGAATGAGACATACTTGAACAGGGACAGATTAAATGAAAAGCATAATGACTATGAAGGGAATGGGATTCCCATCGACTACAATGGAGGGAACAAAACAAAACAAGAACAGATGTAAAGTAATAAGCAACTATATCACCATCTTTAAATCCTGAACACTGTTCTGTTAACTATTTATCTAATTAAATCTAAGGAATTACCCATTGTAACTCTCCAACCCCCAAACTCTAAGAATCTTGAACACAATTTAAAAGAAGTGACCCAATGTTGGAAGCAAAAATGGAATTACAGAGTGTGACGCTCGGGTCCGTCACACAGAGGTGGAAGGCTGCTTTTCTATGGATGTGGTGAGGCCGACTTCCATCGTGGTTGACTATCAGCTGATGCGTGACTACTCTGATGCTGACACCGGCCTATCAGCTGATGCGTGACTACTCTGATGCTGACACGGGCCTATCGGCCGACGCGTGAGTACTCTGACGCTGACTCCGGCCTATCAGCGGACGCGAGAGTATGCTCCGTCTGGCTGGGCCCTAAAAGCACCCATGTTGTGACAGCCGGGGTCACAGCCGCTAAGTGGCCTCCTTTGGTGCCACCGATCAGCCATTCAGCATTGGGGGATGAGTCTGTGTGTCTCCCTTCCCTTCTTCACAACATCCTCAGTCTGGCTGGGGGAAGCCATCGGCCGGGCCACGCGGACGATCTCGTTTTTGTATCCGGGAACGTACTAATGCCTATATTAGCTTTTCGACGGTTGCATCCGCCGGCCGCAGAGGAAGCTCTGAATAGTTATTGTAAAATAAACAACCATATTTCTCAATTCAAAATTGTCGATGACAATTGCATATTGCAGGTGGGGGGAAATGGTACCATTGAAATTGCCATTTCACTTCTGTGGCCTTCCAGATTGTGAGCAAAAAGTAATGTATATGTAAATTTGGAGGCTGCCATAATCATTTCTGAAAGTGGTCTTAAAAGTCTGTTCTAATAAAATTTTCTCATAAGCCTTGTGCAACACACCTTTTCCCTCCCTCTTGCTATTGGTGAGAAACAAAACATTATGCTATGTTACATGTTACATCTTATGCTAAGGACTGAAAGCATGGCTATGGTGTGTGTGTGTGTGTGTGTGTGTGCATCTGAGTGCATTGTAAATGAGGTTTTTGGATGCAGCTCGAGTGGGACTTAAGGTTAAAGTTTTAGTAGAGGTTGTAGGGTGTCATTCTGTGACATCGTTAGGTGAGAGTGATGGTTGGATTCCCCACATTCCCCCACTGCCCTACAGTGGCGAAGTGGTTAGTAGCTGCACTTTGGTATCAGAGGTTTGTGGTTCGAGTCCCTGGGTCCCATAACAAAAAACCCACATGGGTAGTCCATATGCCATATCACATTTTTGGGATATTATATAAATATATTTGTGATACTACTGCACTCTCGTATCCTCTGGCCCTGTGATGGACTGGCGTCCCGTTCTGATTCTATCCTGCCTCAGTCCTGTGCCTGTTGTCTATTGCTGACACAGAAGCTCTGAATTTTTGACGGTAAACATTCTATTCTTAAATCACTATCCTGCTATATTTTTTGGTTGTTTGTTTTTTGTTTTTTAAAGTGCTTATTGTAATTAATTATTGTTTACTAGCTGAGCCGTAAAATGGTTAGAGAGAGAAAAAACTGTGAAGAAAAAAGAACAATTAGGAATTATTACAATTATTAAAAAAAGGGCTTATAAAAATTATATAGAGCTAGCGAGAATAAGCACCCGAAGGCAGTTCTTAGGTTCGGCGGGATAAAGCAAGGCGGGAGGAAAGCAAGGCGAGAGGAAAGCAATTAGGTTTTGGGGTACGTAGGAAGAGCTGAGTTGGGAAAGAACGGACCGTTGTAGTCATCAAAAATACTTTATGTATTAACGTAAAAGGCTAGCCGCGGGGATCCTAGAGGTGGGCGGCGGAGATCTACGCCCTACACCTAGAATCGCGATAAGTTGGATAAGACCATCCAAGGAAATAGGCCACAGATGTAAAGTCGATATATTGCATTTGTTATAACGTATTTTCCATGTACTTATGGAATGCAGTGAAGTTATGTTTTGTCAGAATTTGTTTTATTTTTCAACGAGGGTTCTCCTTGCTGCGCAGAAGTCCAGATAGCATCAACGACCAATCCATCAATCATATATAAATTGAGCAATTGAGATAAACTCATGTTTTGTTGGGTTTCTTAATTACATTCATATGGGTTTTACGCACACAAATGCTTGATTTTCTTTTGTAAATTGTGTTTACACAAAATTATACATTTTGACAGTAATTCTAGAGCAGATGCTGTTTTAAATTGCTGTCCCAGGTAATCATCTTGGTGTAGCCATCAGCACTGAACATGATTAAGTTCCAAAAAAAAAAAAAAAAGTGCGGCTGAGAGAAGAATTTCGAAGCAACAAATAATTTATGAACCATTTGTTTAGGAAAAGGTTTATTGGACTTGGTTCGAGTGATCTAAACCTTAATTCGCAGTGCCCCCTGTTGGTGCACAGAGCTCAGGCCGTAGACAAATGTAGTAAATCTGTAAAAAATTACATTTTAAAACATTACTAAATGCATTTTTGTTACCCTGGAAACTGAGTTACAAAAGCTATCATCCATCCATCCTGTATTCTGCTTCAGTCATCATTTTACCTTTGATGCAGAGCTGGGGTCTGGTAGATACTGTTAGCATCCTTTCATGATATGTGATTGCTGTACCTACCCCTGATCAGAAGGTGCTTATGACCTCCAAGGCCCTTCCAAACCACCTCATCCAACTGTTTAGCCGTCCAGAGAGATTCACGACAGATCAAACGTGCGCACCTTTTGACACGCAGTTATTTTTTTGCACAATATTTTCTTTGTGTGTCAATAGAATGCAGTGCTGATTATGACACTTTATTTTTATTTTTTTCTTCCCTAACAGAGCAGTTCTGGTATGAATGTGTAGAATTTGTGAGTGTCAGTAATTAACCTGATTGTGCCATCTTAGAAACAGCTGCAAAAACGATGATTTGGGAGTAATAAATGTCTCAACAGCAGAGAGCTGGGAAGAGAAACGTTTCAGAAGAGATACGTTTGTGTCGGACAGAGGGTGACGAGAAGGGCATACAAAACTGACTCACACAAAACCCACCGCGCACGGACTCCAGACGGACGGACGGACGGACGGACAGACAAACTTTCGAAGAAATGATGGGGGCAGCGTTCTGAGTGCAGTGCTGAGAGCAGTTAACATATGTCATCTGAATGTATGAAAGATAAATGAGCCCTACTCTAACAACACCACCGCCATCTTCTTCCTTTTTCTCGGAACTGTCCTTTTGGAAAGTTTTAATGGGCAGTAACAAGTGAGTCACTGTCTCATGTGGAGTGTGACAGCATTAATCACTTTTCACTTTTCATTTATCACTGATTTATTAAACATTATTTTGCTATTATCACTGCTTTTGTGTTTATTTCACTTCTGGCTTATGTTTGACCACGTGTTGTAATTATTATCATTATTAATTTATATTATTTGGGGTTTATTGGTTAATTGCTGGGCACAAATCACTGCACATTTCCACATGGATTCCCCCTGGTCATCTAATCAATCGCTTTCACCTGCCCCCCCCCCCTAACCAAATGAATAGGGCATAAAAGCCAGAAGTCTCCTCTCTCTTGAGAAGGAAAGAAGATGGGAAGAGAGAGGTGAAAACGCACTTGGCCCGACTAGCAGTGGGTCGCAGCAAACCCCAAGGTCCAGAACAGGGGGGAAAGGCAGAAGAGGGTGGCGGAGATCCAGTGGGGGTGTGGACAATCACAAATACTGTGGATTCAAAAATTGTTAAAGAGAAACTAGGTGGATGCAGAGGATTTAGTAGTAAATAATTAGTTGGATATTTTACTTGTGTTTCTCCATTCCTTTGTAGTTAGTTTTGGTTTGGCTAGGGTTTTAGGCTGCCCAGGTTTATTAAAGGCATTTTAGCTGGTTTGGTCATTAGTGTTAGCATTACTACTATTATATAACCCTGTGTGTGAAATTAACCTTAATCTCTTGTGTGTGCTTTGAACTGAAGACTTCGTGCTCTGTATCAGTGGTGTTTTGGATAGTGTAAAAATAAGACTTGTTCTTACCTTACTCATCTGTGTGGTAGTGCCTTGGGATCTGTCGAGCCTGCTCGAGGAAGGAAATCCGATTGGGCGTGAAGATCTCTTCACTCGTAAAAGAGAAGTGGCGTTGTCACGTTTGGCCTGTTCACTCCAGGCACCCATAGGCGGTGACACAGCTGTTAGTCACTGTTTACTTTTTGTTTAACAATTCATATTGTTGAGTAATTCATGTATATTTACGTTTAAGTTGGTGATATTTGATCTTTTCTCCCTTAACTTTATTTTTATTTTTTTCCCAATTTGCAGCTGGCTGTTCTCTTGAAGCTGCTGCCACTAGGGGCTATTAGCATATCGACTTTTTCCTTCAAGATCTTTCTCTCTTCAGACTGTACTGCTGTCAATAAATCTTTTTTTTTTTATGTAAACCCTCCGTCCCCTGTGAGCTCCGGGACAAAAGCGCACATTGCAGGAGTGACGAACCCAGATGAACAATCCGAAACGGCGAGATGACGAGTGTGACACGTGTGCGACACGCAGAAGACGGTTGTCACGTGACCCGTAATGAGTCGTTTGGAATAGCTGTCCCGAAACGTTGTGCGCCTGTCACTTATGCAACGGTTACAAATGTGAGGCGAGAGCAACAGTTGGCAGAGGGTGGCTCCTCTGCCAACTTCACAAGGACGACAAAACCCCTCAGTGATGTGTCTGAAAGACGAGCGCCACGAGGGCAAGGAAACCAGCCATCTGTCATGGCACTGTCTGAAGATCCCTCGTCCATAAAACCCGAAAAACTCGCCCTCGCCTGTCCCGACGACACCTCATAACACAACCCCCAATCTCCCCCCAGGACCTTTGATTGCTGAGCCTTGAATTTGCTTTTGGCCTTTAATTATATCGATTGTGTTTGATTTGTACGTTGTACATACCTGCTTGGTGTACTTCTCAATGGGACGCGATAGCTCGGTATGTTTGTATTGTACATTAAACGTCAGGCACTTTTGTATGTTGATCCGGATAACAGCTTCTGCTAAATCAGTGCAATGTAAATGTCTGAATGTGTGAAGATAAGACACACACTGTGTGTCTGTGCGTGTGTGCGTGTGCGCGTGCTTGTATATATCTTTGCTTTTACTCATTGTTCTTGTGAACATTTTTATTCAATAGAAAAGTATTTTTTGTATCACAATAGTCTCCCGGTGATCATCCATGAAATAATGAAATTATTAAATAGTTGAATTTATAATTAATCTTGCAAAAGAAACTATAACTATATTATTTGGGGACTTTTAGACCTAAAGGGCTTAACCAATTCAAAGAACTATTTTATAAGTAATTTTTAAATCTGATTGATATTATAATGTAATCGTATCACTTAAACGTTAAGATATTAAGACATTCCTGTCCAATTTGAACTGATATAGACTATATGTTTTCTATCTCAGATCTGTTTTCAGATCAGGTTAGAGATGTCCAGGAACAGCTTCTTAAATTTATGAATAGCAGGTATATATGTTCACCTCTGTTCTGCGCTGCAATAATAAGCCAGTGTACCTTGCTACAGAACCGGTTTCTGTAATGGCCTTCAGTCTAATTCACTGTCTAGATTAAACAATCCATTGCAGACCAATTTTACAAACTAATGGTCTCAGACAACCTTTGGAAGTAATTTGCTTTCTGCACCAAAGGATTTTAGACATCGCAGTTTTGATTTTACGGTTCAGTTTTTCCTGGGTTGTTGACACTGCAGTCAATAGTATTTCACTCGTAATTTCACTAGAATCTCAATATCACTCAATGTGTGAAGCACAGCAAACAAAATAACATGCCGTTTATCTGTAAATATGGTGCTTGTTCCATTTGTTTTTCCTTTAAACTCAATCAACTCCCATGCATGTTTGCGTTAAGGTACATTGTATCATACCAAAATGTAATTAATTAAGGAACTGAATGTGTGAGGACTGATTCTTAGCTGTGAAAAGATCATTTTACCCAGAACTACTCTATAGCCGTACGGTTTAATGCATACCGGCGAGATTGGTAGAAAGCTATCTTGATATGAGACCACTGCTTCCACATGGCTTTCTGAGAATTTTGTTTGTGCTGCTGACAGTAATGAGGACTAGGATTTGCAGAGATATATCTTAAGAGGCTCTCAGACAGCTATGAAGAGAATTAGTTGGCATGATGAGAGATCTAGATTAGTTGGTAAGATGAGAGGGGCTTTGACATTGATGAGAACCATTGGTTGCTCTTGCAGAGAGAGTGAGAGACCAAATGGGTCTGAGTTGAAAGAAAAAAAACGACGAGGACACGGCGGTCCCCCGTGAATTCCCCCCTGTGTTCCACGTGCGTCCCAGGAAACTTCCTACCTTCGTTATGCCATGTATTAAACCTGGGTTCTACTCTGAACGCTAGCACATGAAACTTTCCACCCATAATTTCCAAAGCCGGGGAACAAGGGAACGATGGAGGTGATACGGAGATAAAGCCAACACTTCAGCCAATTTCTCGCTTCAGAAACAAAACTCCCTAAGGCTCAGCTTTCCCTTTTTTTTCTAGATGAAATCCAGTACCTATCAACCGCAGGTTGCACATAAAAAATATACGTTTCAGTTCGATCAAATCTATTCCGAAACGTGTTTACAGCATTTGCGAAAGGGATGCATTTATGTCAGTGCCCGAAAAGGTCAAATGCGTACATCCGTATGATTTGTCTGTGTTATTTACCGCTCCGAAATTTGGAAGCTTTTCTTAATTTATACACTGACACAGGGCTCCAGCTCTGCTGACAGGCACAACAGGTCCAGACAGTAAATAAATGGGGGAGATTACTCATGGTTCATACTGTCCCAAGTGGCAGCTCTCCCATTTCATTGCCTTTCAGAAGCCATCTCTCCGGCTATTCAGGGAAAAGAGAAGAGGAGAAGAAAATCAAATGTGTGACTGGAGCGTTATGGCCACTGACTCACCGATACAGAAGCGATAGGAAGCCTGGGCCCGTCTTCGATACATTCATCGGTGTCACAGCTCCTGTTCTTCAACAGCAGGACTTCTGGTTTTTTAATGGTTTCCGTGGCCCGGAGGAACAATTTAATTAACTTGTGAAGTGTTACCAAGAAGACCTCTGAGACCCTGTGGTCCGTAAATAAGTGTTCAGTAATCTGTAGTGACGTGGGATAAGATTTGTCTCAAATTGTCTCCATTTTTGTACCCCCACCTCTTAACCACAGGTCAGTCAACAGGGCTGAGAAAATTTAATTAATTTAATTAATTTACTTTAAAATATTGCTGCGATACAAACTTTAGAAAAGAAAAAGTGGCTTTGTCCAGAGGGCGTTGGTCTGTAAGGACACTCACCAGAGCACAGACTGAATCCTTTTATTCGTTTTTTGAGGGTCATATATATATAAACACAAGTCAGTTTTTTATCTTTATAAATAAAAAGGAATCTGCATTTATTTTATCTTCAAAAGCATAACCCATGTATGGACTGTGGACATATCCATTTTTAGGGCCAGTTTGACCTACCTGCGATGGAATGTCGTACCTGAATGTCGAATGTCGATGGAGCTTAATCGTACCTGTTTTGTATAGTTTTGACCCTGTGTCTGGCTGCTCCAAGCATGCCCCTACATGCCCATTTCTCTCTGTCATTTTCCATATTGATGCGACTAAAGCATGAAGCCTGTCTCTTTTCTTTAAAACTTCCACCTTAGAAGAGTTGCTGCTAGTAGGTTACACCTGAAATATACTTTGACTTGTTGAGAGTGCTTTAATGCCTGCCTCCAGTCATAGCTCCATGACATCACTACTCCTCAGGTGTATAGTGAAACCTAACAATCTCACAACATCACCACTCCTCCGGTGTATAGTGAAACCTAACGACCTCATAATATCACCACTCCTCGGGTGTATAGTGAAGCCTAACAATCTCACAACATCAACATCATGTTATGCATAGTAATATTCTGAACATAGCTGATGTATAGTGAAACCTAACGACCTCATAATATCACCACTCCTCGGGTGTATAGTGAAGACTAACAATCTCACAACATCACCACTCCTCCGGTGTATAGTGAA